>PVJO010017895.1:0-38032 GCA_004026905.1 Hystrix cristata | reverse complement strand
TTGCTCTAAAACTGTAAATAGTGTCCATCTATGACTCTGAAGCACCACAAATCACTAAAAGTAAAATTTTATTCAACATACTACAGCAGGAAAGTATATCAATAGACTCAAGGAAAAATTTTCTAAGAGCATGTATTCTGATTGACTTTTAATTAAAAACTGAGCCATTTAGTAATTCCCTAATCTGTGCCTAGTGTGTTACTTAGTTTAGTTTTCTATTTTAAGTCTTTAAAATTGTAGACTTGCACCTTTGCCACTAAATCTAAGTTATCCTCGAGGGGGTGCAAAAAGTTTGATGTAGTATAATGATTGTTATAGACTATAATATTAATTTGTTACAACTATGAGACCTACATGGTATAGTCTTGCACACATGAATGTATATATGCATGTTTATAAAATTCACAGAACACACTATGTTGTTTAGAAACTCCAAAGGTGGCAGTTTAAAGACTATTTTGTTGCTAATAATGGCTAAATACCTAAGAGTCCTTCGAGAGGTAAATTAACCAGGGAAATATGCCAATTCTGACTTCATTTCCATCCTGTTGAATGACTGCATTCATTCTCTTTTGACTTAAAGCTCTTCGTTTATGTCCCTCGACATTCTTTTTAGAATTCCAGCTTGCTTTTCACCTATCTTTTAACAGTTTAACATAGATGGCTGGATCAAGTCCATTGTTCCAATTGTCTGTAGGTTTAAAAGCTCTGCAGTATTTTACTCTTTCCGTCGTATCTGGCTTCCCTGAGTGCTCTGCTCGCTGCGTTTCACTTGCACTCTGTTTTCTAAACCCATTTATGCCTATTCTTTCTGAAGACACGGGTTCATCTGGGAGTTCAAATTGACTTCTCCCTATTCTGTTTCCTTAACTAAAAATGCACCATTAAGGTTGATTGAACTCTTTTAAAGCACTTTATAAAAAAATGAAAGGCCATACAAAAGTAGGCTACCAGTGTTTGTAAATATCTGTTTTAAGCCAAATTGATAGGAAGGAATACGAAATAATTGGAAACTTAAAAATGCTACTGATTTTTTTTTACAGATTAGTCTTTTGGGGAGCTCTTGAGAGGCACACTTGTAAACATTCTGGCAGGGAGCAGAGAGGTACCACGTGTTAAAATTAACGATGAAACAAATAGAGCCAAACCCCTAGAATTAGCAAAAACATTTTCTAGGAAAAAACCCTTATTTTACAATAAGATGTAAAACAATTAGGTCATGAGTAATACAGCTTTTAAATATCAATACTTTAATTTTTTTCTAAGAAAACACATAGTTGTTATTTTTATGGTTTTCAAAATAGATCACTGCTAACCTTTTTCTATTTATAATATTTTAAAATAATTGCTGTTGGGAAATATTTTTAAACATTTAAAAATTAATTAATATTATAAAATTAAAAACCAGAAGAAAATTTGGAATACTATTCGTGGGAAATATTTCACATTTATTTCTATTTTCATGTGTGATTAAAATGTACTTCACTTACAAAATACCAAATTATGTCATTCTGTTTTGGATTTTCACTTGGAGCATACAAAAATACTACTACATTTAATGATACAATATAAAGAAAAATCTGTTCTAACTCGAAAGTTAGCATTTCAGAATCACTGAAATCTTACACATGACAATGCTGATGAACTGGTTTTTTGATTTACCTGAAAGCTCATACAGTTAGGCAGGCCTAATAAAATATAAAAGGTAAATAATTTCAGGTAATTAGTACTTTCAAAGATACTCAAAATTTTCTTTAATATGCTATTTTTGGGCTACAAATTTCATGTTAAATCATTAATTGTATTCTACTAAATCATTAATTGTATATTAATCACAAGGAAAAATCATCACCAAAACAAAACTTTAAGACAGAAAGTCTGAGAAATGATTTTGAATAATTTATAAAACAGTTTTATTCCCAAATAAAAGCAAAATAGAAGAACTGTATGTCTGGTATTTTTGTAAGAAGCAAATGTGTAGAAGCCAAATATTTCTAACAAAGTAAACATGTTCCTTGCTGACCTACTTCTAGAAGGCAGCTGTGAACTTAAGTTGCAATTGGGTATTTTTTCTTTAAAAATATTTCAATATTAGAGGAGAGTGTAGAAAGATGAACAAGAAGAGTTAAATCCTTTGAAGTTTCCCGGAATCTCTAGATTTATATCAGATATATCAGAAAAAATGAGCCAGTTTCTAGCTCATAAACAAAATTATTTGGTCAGATTCACTTAATAACCAATAGAACTTGGCCAAAAGTGGTTGCTTCTGTTCATGTAGAACTATCCTTTATTTCCTTTTTTGTAAGTACTATTTAATACAAACTAAGAGCCTAGTACATGACTGAGAGCTAGTGTTTTAAAACATTAAACACTTCTCATAATGCGTGATAGCTTATGAATAATAAATAATGACATGGTGTGTCACTTATATATGACGATTATTTTAAAACTAGTCAGTGGTGCCTATGAAGACACATATGCACTGTACATTCATGTAATACATCATATGATGTACATTCTAGGAAAAACATATGGTCATAGATATTTTGTATTAAAAGAAAAATCTAGGGCTATAAAAATAGAAGTGATCAAGATTTTATTGCACAATTAACTACGGTTAACCTTAATGTACAGACATCAGAAGATCAATTTGAAATCACCTATATTCAGTTCAGCATTATAGTCTTCTAATCTATAGTCAAAGTGCCCTAATTTCTAGCTTGATAGGTTGGTTGCAGAATTAAACATTCAAAACAAGTCATACAATCATGCATATGATTGCATGCAAAATAAATCTACCAAGACACTTGTTGGGAGCAAAGAAATAATACCTTATTGTAGAAATTATACATTTTCCCTATGGAAGAGTAGTTTTTCAGTCTTTATGTAAGTTAGGGCTCTACAACAGCTTATTAAGTAGCACAGTGGTAGTAACTAATTGCCTATTCACTTGAATTGAAGAAGCAATGAATCTGGAGGGGAAAAAGACATAAAAAAAATTAAGATGTGTTATGTTTATGTACTAACTGCCCATGATGAATGTGATCATTATGTACTGCAAATGGATCAATAAAAATAACAATTAAAAAACAACCTTCAGTTTTAGAAAACTTTAGGATTTGGGTGATATGTACCATCCTTTTTTGTAAGTCAAAGCTTCTGTCTATATAAGTGAAGACATGACATCATGCCTACTGCATAAGATTATTACTATGGCATTTAAAAGATGTGCTAGGGATTTGTGTTTGTAGGTTAAAGCAGTCAGTTTGTTTAGTGGGTTATAAATAATTTGTAACTATAATTTAAAATTTCAGTTTGTGGATTATGTACTTAAAAATAATTTAGAATGGATCTAAAATGACTCCTATAAAAATACCATTTACATTCAATGGTACTTCTCATTTGTTCTGTTAAATAGGAAAGGGCTGGACTTACAGATACTGCCTTATGAATTGCATGTAACTGTCTCTTAACCTATCTAGGTATTTTCAGCAGAGTCCTGTATCATGTCAGTGACATCCTGATGTCACGCAGAAAAAAATTCAGAACTGCTCTGCCAAATCATGTTAGCGTCACCCCTCACTGCTTATATATGAAATGAGTTCTGTATGAGAAGGTTCTTGAAGGGTGGTCTCTCTCTGTATTTTGTCCAGCACCAACCAGTGCCTAAGTACATGTTTATTATTAGTGCCACCATCAAATTATGTTTTAAAAATATTTTACTTTCAAGAATAAATTCAGATGTAATTAAAATTCATAAAGTATAACAATCATACCTCAAAATTTAATGTGAACATGAAAATCACATGAAAAAAATTGAATATATTAAATGTCCATGAGAAAAATCACTAAGAAAATATGAAAAATGTTAAATGGATACGGTTTAAGTTGTGGCTTTTCTGCTTTATACTTTTTTTGTTCCTCTTCTCCTTTGTTAATTTTTACACTTATTTTTCCCACTTTACTATTTAACAAGACACTTTTAATTATAAAAGTAATATGTTTCACATTTAATTTGTAAGTAATCATAAAAGAAAAAAACAGGTAATGCCAATTTAATAATAAAGAAGTGTAGCTATCATCGCGACACTGTAATGAAGACAGTTGTCAAAACTAAAGCGCAATGAAGACATCTCCTGGACGTTTTGAGAACTGCAGTTTGTTTTTTTTAAAACGGATTTTATTTCCACCCAAGTTTAACTGTTATTCAAAAATCACACAACAGGACAGACTCCAACATGGCTGAAGAGAGGAGCAGCTACGTTGAAGTTACTCTGTGAAAATAGACTAGAACTCAGGTAACCCAAAGTCCCCTGAGGGACGTATATCCTTACTCCAAATCAACCTGAGAGACTTACAGATTAGTAAAACATAGCCACAGGACTCTACAGAACGGGGAAGAAGCCCACAGGGCTGCCGGGGTGATCCCCAACCTGCATGCCGGCTAGCACCCTCTGAACCTGCACATGCACCATGCGCCTCCAGCCCACGGGCCAGCAGCCGGTGGACATGGGCTTGCATGTGGAGTGAAGCCAACATCCCGAGAAAATTGTAAAATCTCAAGAACTTTAATAACGAGACAAACTCTAGCAAAGTGGGAAAGATTTGAGATGCAAGACCCCCCATAGCCTTACCCTCTTTGTTTTTCTATTTTGTTTGTTTGTTTGTTTATTTATTTTGCCTTCCTCCAAACAGGATACTGCAGCCTGGCAGCAAATGCTGCCGACACACAGAGGGCAACCAACCAGGAAGCGCCTCCCCACCCCGCAGCAGCTGCCAGAATTTCCTTTTTCCTTCTTTTTTTTCCTTTCCAAGCATGGCTACTAAGAAGAGCCCCTGGTGACGGCAAGGTGACAGTCCACGGCCTCAGTGGGCATCAGTGAAGGAGAACAATCCTACTGCACCCTGCCCTGCTCTCAACAGCTGGATGGGAAAAAGGACAAGGGCACTAATCTGCACTTCATCAGAGGAGAACTTTCCTCAGTTGCACCCCAACTGGCAAAGGCCTGTATCAGCCATGGCAAACTGCAGCACCTCTACCTTATATTAGCATCTGCACCACACTGCCCTGCTTCTAGCAGCCAGGAGAGAGGAGGAAGGAGCGCCAGCAACATAGAACAGAGGAGGCTGTGTGAGGACCTGGAAGTGCCAACTGTACCCATGCAACTGAGGAAAAGTTGAGGAGACAAAAAGGGTAAGGAGGCATGCGTGGGCTGCCAAGGGACTCCCAGGGACTGTTGACTGGGAACTCTGTCCCAGACTTGGAGGCCAAGACCAGCACAGTACCCAGCGCTAACGTCTGCAGACTCAGTGGGACTGTCCAGCACAGAGTGGGGCTCTGGCTTGGATATCACCACAGAACTGTGCACATCAGAGGAATCTCATTATATACATATTTTTTTTTCTTTTTTGATCTTTCTTCTTCATTTGGTTACCTATTTGTTTTGTTTTCCTTTTTCTATGTGTTCTTTTTTGTTGTTTAGGTTTTTGCTTTGTCTTCTGTCTTATTCACATGTCTTCTTCTCATTTTTCTTTTTCTCTCTCTTTTTCCTCAATTGACTCTTCAGTTTTTTCTTTCTTTCTTCATGTGAGTGAATATTGTCTAGATTTTCTCCAGTCTGCTCCAATATTTTCAACTTTCACTTTTTCTATCCTGTCTACAGTTACCCAAAGCTTAAGTGAACCTCTTTTATCCTCCAGCCTTGCATCTAATATATTTCTCTTCATTTACCTATCTATCCATCCCTATCCCGCTTGATCCCCCCCAAAGGGTAAAAACCATTCTACTAAGGGGAAACTAACTGCATACGAATTACTGACATAAGTTGGATTCTGTCATATAACTATAGACCTTGCTCCTATGGTTAAAGGTATAAAAATAATAGTTACCACTGTCTGTCAATTTCACAAATGTGTTCGATGTTATTGTTACTGCTAATGTACTACTACAACCAGGGTGTCATGCCTGTTACAATAGTGGTCTTTCTTGTATGACAATACTATGATTGTCTGGGGTCATAATCATTAACATAGCCCAGTATCAAAAAACTAAGTGCTAGGCCAAAGAGACAGCAACTTCTCATCCCTATTACATGTGGAAGGTAGGATTTTGAGACAGACACAAAAGTCAAGAACCACTTATACCTAGAAGACATCTCTGAGGAATAGACATCGCCTAGGAAAGCCTTGATACTTGTCTTAAAGTTACCTATCATAAACAAACTATAAAAATCAACACAGAAAACAAACTAAAGGGAGGATACATATGACAAGAGACAGAAGTAAAGTACAACCCCAGACTTTCAGCCACCCCCAGAACAAATCCAGAGGTTAATGAAATAGGGGAAATCCAAAGCCACCCAACTGAACTTTCAGAAATGATAGAAGCAGAAGTTAAAAAACAGATGAATGAGGATATAGAGAACATCAGATTAGAAATAATTGCTCAACTTAAAAAAGAGATGATGATTGTAATGAAAGACCTGCTTAATGAATTTAGAGTAAGACACAGGTAAAAAAAACAAAAACAAAAAAACAGAGGAGCTTAGGAAAATGATGGAAAACTTGAACACTCAACTCAGGAAAGAAATGGAACCCATGAAACGGATTCAGACATTCAAGAGATCAAAAATTCTCTTGCAAGTATATGCAGTAGACTGAGTGAAAGCGAAGGCAGAATTTCAGATCTAGAACACAGGACTGCAGTTAACAATCATGAAAAGAAAGACTTCTTGAAAATAGCTAGAGACTATGAAAAATCAATACGACAGCTTTGCAAGATGATGCAAAGAAGAACAATATAAGAGTGACTGAAGTGAATGAAAAAGCAGGAGACAGCACAAAAGGCATAAAAAAAAAAAGTCACAGAAGCAATGACAGAAAACTTCCCAAACATGAGAAAAGACTTTGGCATACAGATAAGGCATATAGAACCCCAATTAGCCATGACCAAAATAAATCTACACCAAGGCAAATAATAATCAAGATTCCAGAAATTTAACACAAGAACAGAATATCGAAAATTGTTAAGAGAAAAGAAACAAAAAAAAAATAAAACAAAAGAAACAAATCACCTATAAAGGAAAACCCATCAGAATCATAGCAGATTTCTCAGCACAAACTCTTAAGTCAAGGAGAGCTTGGAGCAAAATATTTCAAGACCTAAAAGAAAACAAACCCCAACCCAGGTTGATGTACTCAAATTATTTTTCAAATACAATAATGAAATAAAATACTTCCAAGACAAAGAATAATTGAAGAAATTCACGACCACCAAACCATTTCTACAGAACATTTTGAAGGGTATTTCCCTACAAAGGGAAAAAGGACACTATAATTCCAAGGACATTAATAAAAATAATCCACCAGGCCAGGCAAGAAGTTAAACAGAAGGGTGAAAATAAAGGAGCCAACCAACAACAGAAAAAGACTATGACAAAGATACATCAATACATAATGGTTATAACCATCAATGTAAATGTCTCAACTCAGCAATAAAAAGAAACAGACTGGCAGAATGGATCAAAAAACAGGATCCATCCCTATGCTGCATACAAGAAACACATCTAACCCAAAAAGAAATTCATAGACTGAAAATCAAAGGATGGAAAACAGTACTTCATGCAACAGGAAGCCAGAAAAAAGCAGGAGTAGCTATACTAATTGCAGACAAAATGAACTTCAAGCCAAGACTGATCAAGAGAGACAAAGAAGGTCACTACATACTTGTTAAGGGAAAACTCCAAGAAGAAGAGATAACAATTATTAATATTTATGCACCAAACACTGGCATACCTAACTACATAAAACAAATACTAATGGTCATGAAAAATCAAACAAACACTAATACAGTTATAATGGGAGATCTGAACACCCCACTGTCACAAATAGACAGATCAACTAGACAAAAAAAATCAACAAAGAAATATTAGAACTGAACCAAACCTGTGAACAAATGGACTTAGTAGATGTCTACAGAGCGTTCCACTCCACAACATAGAATACACATTCTTCTCAGCTGCACATGGGACATTCTCCAAAATAGACCACATAGGAGTTCATAAAGCAAGCTTAACTAATGTAAAGGAATTGAAATTCTCCCATGTTTATTATCAGACCATAGTGCAATGAAATTGGAAACCAATGGCAAAAGAAACCACAAAAATTACATAAACACATAGAAATTAAATAACATCCTCCTGAACAGCAGCTGGATCACAGATGAAATTAAAAAAGAAATCAGGCAGTTTATACAATTAAATGACAATGCTAATACAACATACTGGAACTTATGGGACTCAATAAAAGCAGTGCTACAAGGGAAATTCATAACGCTGAATTCCCACATCAGGAAAACAGAGCGAGCCCAAGTAAACAACCTAATGTTGAACCTCAAACTTCTAGAAAAAGAAGAACAAATCAAACCCAAAGCTCATATGAGAGAGGAAATTACAAAGTTCAGAGCTGAAATTAATGCAATTGAGACTGACAAAATAATACAAAGAATCAATGAATCAAAGAGTTGGTTCTTTGAAAGATTAAACAACATTGACCAACTCCTAGTCAATATTATAAAAAAAAAAAAAAAGACTCAAATCCATGCAATTAAAAATGAAAATGGTGAAGTCAAAACTGACCCTGCAGAAGTCCAAAAGATCATCAGCAACTACTTCAAGAACCTCTACTCAAACAAGATGGAAAACACTGAAGAAATGGACAGATTCTTAGACACATATGAACTACCAAAGCTGAATCAAGAAGAGAGAAAAATACTAAATAATCTTGTATCAGCCATTGAAATTGAAGAGGTAATTAAAAACCCACTGACAAAGAAAAGCCCAGGTCCTGATGGATTCACAGCTGAGTTCTATAAGAAATTAGAGAAGATCTAATACCACTAGTCCTCAAACTCTTTAACAAAATTGAAAGGGAAACAATACTCCCAAAATCATTTCTGGAAGCAAGCATCCACCCTGATACTAAAACCAGAAAAGGAGCCAACCAAAAAAGAGAACTACAGGCCAATTTCCCTAATGAACGTACATGCTAAAATTCTCAGTAAGATACTGGTAAACAGAATGCAGCAAATCATCAAGAAGGTTATACACTCTGACCAAGTAGGACTCATCCCAGGGATGCAGGGATGGTTCAACATATGCAAATCAATAAATGTAATACACCATATCAACAGAGTCAAGGACAAAAATCACATGATCATCTCAATAGATGCAGAAAAAGCATTTGACAAAGGCCAACACCCATTCATGATAAAAACCCTATGGAAATTAGGAATAGATGGTCTCTATCTCAATCTGATAAAAGCCATCTATGACAAACCAATGGCCAACACCATACTAAATGGTAAAAAACTGAAAACTTTCACTCTACAATCTGGTATAAGACAAGGATGTCCACTATCACCACTCTTATTCAATATAGTTCTGGAAACATTAGCCAGAGCAATTAGGCAAGAGAAAGAAATAAAAGGAATAAATACAGGAATGGAAGAAGTTAAATAATCATTTGCAGATGACATGATACTCTATATAGAAGACACCAAAAACTCCACCAAAAGACTTCTAGATTAATAACTAAGTTCAGTCATGTAGCTGGATACAAAGTAACACTCAAAAATCAATAGCATTTCTATATACAAATAATAAACTCACTGAGAGGGAAGTTAGGGAAGCCATACCACTCACAATTGCATCCAAAAAAGTGAAATATTTAGGAATCAATCTAACAAAACAAGTAAAAGATCTCTACAGTGTAAACTATAGTACTCTAAAAATGGAAATTGAAAGGGATATCAGAAAATGGAAAGATATCCCATGTTCCTGGATAGGAAGAACATAGTGAAAATGTCCATACTTCTCAAATTACTGTATAGACTTAATGCAATTCCAATCCAAATATCAATAGCATACTTCACAAAATTAGAGAAAGCAATCACAAAATTCATCTGAAACTAAAAGAGACCAAGAATAGCAAAAACAATTCTGGGCAACAGGGGCAAGGCAGGGTGCATCACAATCCCTGACTTGAAATTATACTATAAAGCTACTGTGATAAAAACAGCATGGTACTAGCAAAAAGACAGACCCGAGGACCAATGGAACAGGCTAGAAGATGCAGAAATAACTCCAAACACACTCAAATATATCATCTTCAACAAAGGAGCCAAACACCCTCACTGGAAGAAAGACAGCTTTTTTAATAAATGGTGCTGGAAAAACTGGCTTGCCAACATGCCAAAAACTAAAACTAGATACATGCTTCTCGCCATGTACTAAACTAAAATTGAAGTGGATAAGAGATCTAAAATATTAAAACAGAAACATTAAATCTGCTAGAAGAGAGAATAGGAAGAACTTTTGAAGACATGGGGTAGGCAAAAAAATTTATGAAGGAAACTCAGATTGCATGAGAAATAATACAAAGAATCAGTGCTTGGGATCACCTCCTATTAAAAGGCTTTTGCACAGCAAAAGAAATCATCAACAGGGTGAAGCAAAAACCCACGAAGTGGGAAAAAATTTTTGCCAACTGTTCCTCAGACAAAGGTCTAACATCTAGAATACATAAAGAACTCAAAAAAAAAAAAAAAAACCAGACGACCCCCCCACAATTTAAAGACCTAATCCAAAAATGGGCATCTGAAATGAATAGACAGTTCTCAGGTGAAGAAGTACAAATGACAAATAGATATATGAAAAAGTGTTCAACATCACTGGTCATTCGAGAAATGCAAATTAAAACAACACTAAAATTCCATCTCACTCCAGAAAGAACAGCTATTATCAAGAAATCAACCAATAACAAATGCTGGTGGGGCTGTGAGGAAAGAGGAACTCTCTTCCACTGTTGGTGGGAGTGCAGGCTGGTCCAACCATTGTAGAAATGAGTGTGGAGATTCCTCAAAAAACTACAATTAGAGCTTCCGTGTGATCCAGCTACTCCTCTTCTTGGTATCTTCCCAGAAGAATTAAAAACATCGTACCACAGTGATACATTCACAATCATGTTTATAGCAACAGAATTTGTAATAGATAGGTCTTGGAAACAACCCAAATGCCCAGCAACTAATGAATGGCTAAAGAAGATGTGTATTTTTTTTAACACAATGGAGTACTACTGTGCCATAAAAAAGACAAACTTGAAACATTTATAGGTAAATGGATGCATCTGGAGAATGTACTCTTAAGTGAAATAAATCAGACATACATGAGTACATATCAAATTGTTTCTCTGAGAAACTGTAAGTGTAAATAAGAACAAAAAGGTGTAATAGATATTGTAGAAAAGAAAGATAATATTCAAATGAGAGGAGAACAGGAGAGGGAAGATGGGGAAAAGAAGGAAAGGTAAAAGAAAGGAAAAGAAAAAAAGGAAAAAAATGGAAAATTGTAAATAAAGAGAGGAGGGGGAGTAGAAGGGAGAGGTGGGGAAGGGAGGAACCAAGATATACCATGTACAGGTACAAATTAACTATGATGAATGTGATCATTATGTATATCTACAGTGTACCAGTACATGTTCTTAGTAAATAAATAAATTTTAAAAAAACACCACACGTTAATTTAATCTGTAATTAGCTCGGAAATTTTAAGTATTACATGATTAAACTACAAATACAGCATTTAAAGAAGAAAAACACAAAATTATTGCATATACATTGGGATTATATTGCTTCTAAAATATCTTTGAAATTATTTTCAGGTAAATTGTAAAGTCTAAATATTCTCATAAAAACAATTTATTGTTATGCAAGGAACATATATATGAAAACTGGATGCAATGTTGACTCAGTACTAACACTGCCTGAATCATGGAGCCCATTCATAACAAAATATGTTGGCATTTTAGTCATAAACTAAAGAACTATATTTGACAAACTAAACCAAAACCATATTTGATTATATTTTAAGCAATGTAATAATTTAGAAAAATTATTTCCAGTGAAATATAATTATTAAAAGTCCAAACTCTTCCCTCAATCTGCACTTCTATTTTTTTAAGCTTTAAACTACTTGTAGAATGATATTACAGTAGGCAGAGCTCATAGTTTGCAATTTGTATATGAAATATGACCTTTTTATTCATACAGCAGGAGTGACTGCTTGCACCATAGTGACATTTAGGAACCAGCACTGATGTACAATAATTGCATCTCTCAAATAATTTTGAGGTTAGACCTGGTTTGAGCATAGTTTTTTTGAATTATAGTTTTAAAAATTAATCTGTAGAAAATTCAACTAGCAAAACATGTTGCCTAGTAATAATTGTATTTGATAAGACATTTGTTTTAGTTTAACATAATTCCAAGGGAATAATGTACAATGAAAGCATGCTTATTTCTTAAAATTATCATTTTTAATATCTTCGTGTAACAGGCCATAATGTGAGTTTATGACTAAATTCTTCTAATACCAGAGCAAAGTGTTTGATTCTCTAGACTTTGATGTCACTTTTACCTTTTGAATTGTTGTATGCTTTAATAGTTCATGATTTTTTAGTGTAGACATTCAAATAATTGAGATAACTGGGTCTGGGGATTTAGCTCAGAGATAGAGCACTTGCCTAGCAAGCGGAAGGCCCTGAGTTCCATCCCCAGAACCCCCTGACCCAAACAACTGAGATAACCACAAAGAAAGTTTGAAAGAGGGTGATAAGAAATTCTTCAAGAGTGATAGGTTTTCTTCATATGAAGTGTTTCAATAACTTAAGTAACATGATTATCTTTTTTTGTTTTTTACTGACTACTATCTGCTAGTTTTTGCACAACTACTAAAAGAAACAGGTTTTCTGGTATAGGCTCACCTTTCTCTAGGCAGTTATGTATGATCTGATCTTGGAAAGTTGCTTCCGGGAATTCTGTAAGAAATAAGATGTTTATGCATCAAATAATTGTGACTTTCTTTCTTAATGGATCAGTTAACTTAAGTAAATCTGCAATAAGTAATTTCTGTATTTTATGTGCATGCAATTTAAAAAAATGTAAAGGAGGGAAATGATCCTATTTGGACTATTTAAAAATTGGGTTATCCTGAGGACTCACTGAAACACAACTGATTACAGCAAGAGCAGTCAGTGCAGTAAGAACCCAGCTTGCTAAATTTGCTGCTGGGGTCAGTCTTCCTAAGAGATGATGGGTAAAAGCATGGTTACAGAGAAGCCAGAAGCAGGAAGTCTTTGGAAATTCAGGTGGGGAAGTGCTGAGCAGCAGAGTGGACTCTAGATGAGAAGTAACAAGGCTGTTAGGATGAAGCTTGTCGCTGGGGCTTGGTGTGGACTGGAGGCAGGGGTAAGCGGGGATTTTAAATGAAGCTTTGAAGAATTTACAAAGTCCTCTGCCCCTCACAATCTCAGAGTTGAATTTACTTGCTGTGTAAATACAAGTGAATTGCTTTGCATATTTGGTGCATAGAGTAAGGGTGGGGGTGAATACAATTAAAATGCAGTTCCCATTTAATTATTTCAGTGTTACCCCATAATGGGCAATTAGTATCTGATCTTGATAGTCATCTCGAGTCTTCTGAATTATGATGTAAATACACAGGACTTCAGGAAAGGTTTGGTGATGCCAGAGAAAAGTCCTACACTGACAGTTTTTTTCAGCTACCAGCGTAAACATATGAGTGTATGGTATGGTAATACTGCCTACTTTTCTATATGATTAACAGATATGGAGTTGTTTGGTTTTTTTTTTTAAATGGCGAGGAATATTACTACACAGAATAAGGACAGCTTTACCTTCCTTCATCTTGGTTGCTGTGGTACATTTGTGCAGTGGGAGATGCCATATTCTGATGTGATAGAAGAGCTGGAGAAAGATTTATTCCTCTAAGTTGCCGAAAAGCAATTTCTGCATGAATGTTCTGAGAATTATTTGTCAGAATCCCTGTATTCTTAGGTTTTTTGTCTGGAATGAGAATTCAGACAGTTAAAGTTATAAAACAATAAGATGCAAATTAGGGTTACTGTTAGATCACTTTATAATTAGTACTATGTTCAGTTTTATTGTCTAAGGACAAGGGGAGAGGTTAAAGGAATGAAAGAGATGATCCCTCGAGAAAGAATAACTACCCCCAATTTTGTCAAAATAATAGATAGCCAGTGAAGGTCTGGAGTTAGAGAATAGGCTTGTTCTAAATCTGAAGAGACACAGAAATGTATGGTAATAACAAAATAAATCATTTCCATGTCCTATTCTTTTATTCTAACTTCTCCTTTAAAGATCTAACTCTTGAAATTTTTCTCTAGTATTACCTCCTTGAATTTACTGGAGGTTTCAGGGAAACATGTGGTACCTTGTAAAATATCTTCCATGCCCCAAGATTCTGTCCAAAATTTATGGTTTCTACTTTTGGCAGAATTCACTACAAGATACAGGTACACGATAAACAAAATATGGTGTTTGGAAAGAAGTCAGTAAATAATTGCACAAGTAAGTATCAGAATGTTCAAACTGTGAGACAGCAAACGTTTAGTTACAACAGATTGTTATTTGAGTAGAGGAAAAAACACTACAGTCTCTGAAAGCAGGAATTCAACTCAGAAATTCAAATCAGAAATTTAAGAAGAAAACTTCAATAAGCATACAATTTTAAGAAATGTAATTAAAACTTGCAATTTTAGTAACAGTAGAATCAAAGTATGATTTTTGTTTCAAACAAAGTGGATTTTCCCCCCTGTTCTTTCAAAATACCTTCGACTTCAGGAATCACTGTGAAGTCAGGTCCCAAGTAATGGCTGAATCCAGCAGGCAGAATTAGATTTGTTATTTTAATGGGAGGTGCTTTCACTTGGCAAAATGCGCCACTATCCATGGGAGAACTGGTAACAGCAATCAACTACGCCAAAAACAAAACGGTTAAAAAAAAAAATCTTGTGTCAAAAATTCAGAGCAACAGATTTAGCCCTTATCATGAGATCCACTTGACAATTAAATTTTTTTAAACTGGCAGCAACATACTTGCCTAAACTCAGAATTGGTAAAAGCAGCAAGAGCTTTGGGTGGTTAACGTCCCCCACAATCTTCTTTTTTGTCTTTCCAGACTATACTGTGCTCATCACTAGAAACTAGCGCTTGATGGCACCATCCCCTTCCAAAGCATCTTAATAAGCTAAGTACAGAATTAAGAAAATGAGAATTAAGACTTTTCTCCTTTGTAGTAGTTCTTTTTTTTCTATGAATAGGAATTTCTGGAAGGTAAAAATTATTTCTTCTCTATCTTTGTATTCCTCATATTACTGGACCTCATCAGGTGCCTTACAGTTAACTAGTTTTAAAGAAAAACCAAAACAAAACAAAAAAAACAAGCAAATAATAGTGAAGACTAAGAAAAGCATCTTAAAACAATTTTAATGAATGTGGTAAAGCTCTCTACATGGTATTTACCTTTTAAGCCTGTTGAAGATTAAGAGTCTTTTAAAAGAATTTCAGGAATCAGCAAAAAGAGGAGAAAAGTAATTCAGCCAGATGCTTCTTGCTTTCCCTAGAAATTTATGCCTGCTGTTTTCATTTAGATAGTGACCTTGCTTATACTTTTAAAGATATGAATTCTGGATGCACAATTCAGCTTATTTGGAGACACGGGCCCTCGCCATTTGTGTAAAATTACAAACTTACTTCTTATGTTAGTGTCTCCACCAATGCAACACTGAAACGAATGCTAAGACACCAGTCCTCCCACAAAGCTGCCCGGTGCCAAATCCCCTAATTCCTTTGTGGCAGCTTCTTCCCATCCCTGATGCAGAATGTTGTCAGATTTCCTTTTAAAACCATTTCACCAAAATGTTTTGGTCTAAAAGACAAATTTTAGAGCTTTATATATTTCTCCTCATTTTGCTGCTTAAAAGGAAAGCCTAGCATCAGTGGAAATAAAGACACATTAGACTGAATTGATGAACTTTAAAAGTTTTCTGTTTTTGTGTCTTCTGCACAGCTAAAAGAAAATAACTCAATTTTATTCTAGCCCCTAAAATAAGCATTATTATTGAATCTTAGACTATATTTCTCTAAAATAAATACCTCAGATATCCCTTCTACTTTAGTAACCATATATGGAGGAATCCAAATGAAATTTAAATAAAATGTTTACATCTAGAATAAGGGGAAAAAGTTAAATTATTTTATATAGTACTGATTCAAATGGCAAGAGTATGTATCCAGAGTAAATCACAATGCCATCATAGTGGAGGTAAGGAGAAAATCTGGGTTTACTATATGATAAACAGAAAAGTAGGTAGCAAACAAAACTTTTAGTGAAATATTTATCCCCAACTAAAATTTGAATTCATGTATTTTTTCTGTTAAATCAATTTAAAAATTACATATGGAAATTGAGATCTTTATAGTTATTCTAAGCGATTATTTAAAATTTATCAACATTACTTGAAAGAAGAATTTGTAATTTTTGACATGCCGATGATTTTTGTAGGTCTCTCAGTGGAGGGCTTGCAAATGTAGTGTGATAGAAAGAATAATTCCCCTTCCCCAAATATGTCCAGTGCCCTAATTTCCAAAGCCTGCAAATACCTTCCCGTACATGGTACAGGAATCGCAAGTGCTACTGACTTAAGGACTTGGCGATGGGAGATTATTCTGGGTTGTCCAGGTGGAGGGACACACAAGGGTGGGCGTGATGGAAAAAGGTGTGATAATGGCAGCAGGGTTCTCAGTATGCCCTGGCTGGAAGAGGGCCCAGCCAAGGGATGCAAACAGCCGTGAGGAGGAGGCAGGGAATGGCAAAGACTTGCTTCTCTCCTGGAGCTTCCTCAAGTGTGCAGTCCAACCGACACTTTTGATTTTAGCTAAGACCCATTTTCAGATGGCCAACCCCTAGAACTGTAAGGTAACACACTGGTGTTATTTCAAGCTAATAAATCTCTGATAATTTGTTGCAGGGGCAACAGGAGACTAAGTCATGGGGTAGAAGTATTTTAAGAGTGACTTGCTCCAGGAATATAAAATACAGAAATGGAAAGAAGGCCTAAATCACTGAACTAAATTTTATTTGATCATTTGTTCTCCTTTGAAAGACTGAAGCCTATGACAAAATCTTCAGTAGATAACATTAGATAGTATTCTTTTTTAGTTACATCATATAGATAAGTGCCTAAGTTCAGCCTCCCTCACCCCGGCTATAGATTCTAGAAAAATTTTTGTAGATATTCACAAATAAATTTCCTTTGTCTAAACTAATTTGTATTAACATTGAATAACTTTAAGTCTCACAGGCCTCTGTTCCTAATTTGACCTGTAATAGAAGATTCTCTGTTAATCAAAAAAGTCTAGATTAATAGAAGTGCCATAGTGCACTCCTGTAATTCCAGCACGTGGGAGGCTGAGGCAGCAGGAGTGCCACGATTTGGAGGCCACCCTGGGCTACATAGTGAGACTGTCTCAAAAAAACAAAAACAAAAACAAAAACAAACAAACAAAAAAAACCAGATTAATAGAAACCATTAAGAAAATAAAATACATGTTCATTTAAAAAAAGCATATAAAAGTACAAACATTCATCAGTCTTTATTTTTTCATTGCTGGGGGTGGAACTCAGGTTTTCACACATGCTAGGCCAGTGCTCTACCACTAAATGGACATCTCTTGCTCCTCATCTTTTGATGGAGGCTGAAGCCCTCCTGTAACCAAGTGTCTTTGAATGTAGACTGTTCTTGGGTAAATCATATTCTTAAAGTTTTCCCTGTAATTTCTAGTTTTGGGTCCTTTAAAATAGAAATAATTAAAAAATATGTATAACATAAGAATTTGTCTAGAGTTTGAAAAAATTTCCTATATATTCTCTCTGGGTTTTTATCATTTTCTCCCTTCTTGCAGGTTTTTTCGCCTCCTACCCTAATATGACATTATATTTGTGTTCGTGTGTGAGTGTATGTGTGTGACTGCTCTTTATGCAGACTTTCCAAAATATACAAAGAAACAGAGAAATAACTTATACTTAAACTTATAGTTCATTTGTTTATTTATAATAAGAACTATCATAACAGGTTTTTTAAAAACACAGCCAACTTTGGTAAGTAAGTGAGAAGTGGATGAGGGAGGAATTCACTAGTACCAAAAATTCCATGTGTTTGGGAATCCATTTCTTCATTCCTATGAAGGAATGATGAGAGGCAATTACATAATACAGGGTTAAGTGATAGCCCATTAGGAGGGCATCCGAAGTAGTCCTTTCTCTTTCCTCTTCCAGATCCACTTCTAAAAGCAATCATTGTTCCTTGATACTAATGTCCTTTCTCTCTGGCTTCACTTACATCAGAGGCCTCCTTCCATTCTCTACCCTAGTCCATCCAAGTCTTTATAATGCTTTCATTGGATTGTTCCTAAAATCTCAGCTGGCTGTGGTGGTAGCTCAGTGGTAGAGCATTTACTTGTTTAGCATATGCAAGGTCTTGGGTTCGATCCCCAGTAATGCAAAGAAACTAAGTTTCAACTCATTTTCCTGCCTCCTTCAGTCTCTTCTTTAGCTCTTGCAAAGACTCAGCTTTACTAATCCTACCTCCTTGTTCAAAAGCCATAGATTTTCTGTTAAAATTTTGTCCTTGAGGGTGATTGTGAAGAAATGGGTGGTCAATGATAAAACTTCCTAAAGATATGTGTTTTGGGTTTCTTCTAATTTCTTTCTGACATGGTCTGATATATTTTAGGGCAGTTGCCCTCCCAATATACAAGAATACAGGCACCAATGTCCCTGAACTACACAACCCAGAGAGTTGGGGTGAGAATTCCCTCTTTCCCTTCCTTTCTGCCTACATGGAAACAATTTTATTGTTGGTTTCTATTTATGAAAGGATGATCACACATATATTAACTAACTTATCTTTAGTCAAAGCACACAATGAGCATGCAGATACTGAATAATTTACCTTATGTTCAAGATATTATTAGGAATAGGAACTTCCTTTGAGAGTAGTTAGTAGATACTAAAATGATCTACAAAAACATTTGAAGTCAAAATGCATAGGATAGAATACTCACTGAGAATTTGTATGTTTCAAAAGGAAAACATATAAATAATATAATTACCGAATTTTTCTTTGCTTGTAGTTCGGAGAAGTGAAATTCGGCTTTTGCCCTATCATCTGAATTTACAGGAATTCCATCTAACATCTGTAAGTTAGGTAGTCGAAATATGAGCACATGACGATGTAGAATTTTTCTACAAATCTATATGAAGTTAAAAATAACAATTTATTCCCTAAGTCACTTTTATTTCAAAGGTCAACCTTTAAAAGAAGGCAACTTAGCAAGACCAGCAAAAATGAATGACAGATTAACAGCTAATTTATAGTATTAGATGCTACAGATATAAACTCACCTTTGAAAGATTTCTCAATTTCATTTCATGTCAAATGAAGGTAAGAATAAAAACATTTTAAAAAAACTATGAGTGTCATTTAGAGGTTTTAAAAAAAATCTTAATGTATTATTCATTAGCTATAGGCAATATCAACTCATAAATAGGGTTACATTATGGAAGTTCATATATAAGCTTCAAACTTCTACATTTTTCCCCAAAGTGCTATCCAATTTAATTCAACATACATTTACTGACCTGTATGATCCATCCCTTAATAATGTCAATCTACTCTAAAAAATATTTGTAGGAGGAGGGGTAGGAGGAGGAAAAGGAGGGGGAGGAAGAGAACACAGAGGAGAAGGAGGAGGAAGAATAAAAGGAAAGAGAAGAAAAAGTCATCAAAAAGGAATGAATAAACTATTTTAAAAGAATGTAGTAGATACATATACACTAACGGAGAACAATTTCTAACACAAAACAAAACTAAAACTTCCCGCAATCTAGGCCGCAAAGCAAGTTTCATAAATACCAAAGAATATATGGACTGTTTCTTCTGAAACATTAGAAATAAATGATAGATAACTAAAAAACTCCATTTATTTGAAATCCATAATGCAAACACATGCATAGTTCTCAATAACTCACAAGTTAAGGAACAAATATTTTCAAGTAAAAGATTTTATGAAATAAAGAATAGTAAACATACTACACATCAAAACTTTTAGGATGCTGCTAAGGCAGTTCTTTGTAACCTAAAATGTGTTGACGATTCAGAAGAAATGCGAAAATTAATGAGCTAGTTGTCCTACTGAAGAATTTTTTTGAAAACTAAATTCCATGGAATAAACAAGGAAATAATAAAAGGTAGAAATTAATGCAATAGAAAACAAAAAATAATACCCTTGATAAAATCAAAACATGTTCTCTGAAGAAACTATTATGATAGGAAAAATGTTGTGGTTGGTTCCTTTACACGGGATTTTCTTGGAACACTCACCTCTCCTGTTATTTTTAAAAATTTGTTCAGCTGTAGGGTGGATAAGGATGCTACTTACTGGATCCCCTCAAAGACTCCAGCAAGAAAGACAGCAAATTTATCTCAAAATTAATTTATAAAGTAAATGCAAGTCCAATTAAAAATCAATGCAATTCTCATGTAACTTGAGAAGTTGTTTCCTAAAAGTTATAGGAAAGTGTAAAGAGACAAGAAGATGGAAGAGAAGAATAAATAGAAATCCTTACTTTACCAGACATTAGGACAATGTGAAACATTTGTTAATTAACACACTGTAACAATGTTGGCACCGAGAGAGAGGAGCAGGCCGAGGAGCACAGCTGCAGAACTCTAAAACGGACTTTCTGATGTATGACAGAGGAGGTGTGCACTGTAATCGGGTGAAAGAAGATACTAGGAAATAAGCAGTGCTGGGTTACCTGGTCATGCATACAGAAGTAGATAAAATTAAATCTTGTTTCCAACCATATAAAATAAATGCTGTACAGCTATTAGCAAATTAACTAACACATTAAAAAGGGAACGTACTCACTGGATTGCCATAAACTGTAAGCTCTCTGAGAGAAGAGATAACATCAAGTTTTTCCAGTTCTGCCATATCCTGTTCAAAAGACAATGAATGATTATTTGGTTAGGCCCCAAATTCTCAAATATAGATTAATTTCAAGTAATTTTATATCAGTGCTGGATTGCAGGAAGCTCGTGATTAAATCCTCTCAATTGAGCCTGGATGACGGTTTTTCTACATTACAGAGTAAGAGCAGATCCGTGCACTGCAGATTACAAATATACGACTGGCAAAGATGATAGTCTAACAGGAAAATGGACCGTGCAGGAGCACTTAGAAGAAAAATACTAAATTTTTTCTCAGAAGAGTTATGATTTCTTCTAGGAATCAGGCTATATTTCGTTAACTTCTCCAGAGCATTGAAGAAGTATGGTAAAGGTGAATACAGTCTAAAAAATGCCAAAGGTACGTATTTAAGTGCAACCTTAACAACAAAACAACATGTGATACTGGGTGGACTACCACATCTTGACATACCTGCTGGGGATATACGGAGCCGAGAAACTGTCTCCAGTTAAATGACTCGCCTTCCCTGCTGCATACGACTATTCATTATTTTCCATCTAACATTGGTGAAAGCTTGTAAATACATTTTAGTTTTTGCAAAATTATTTCTAAAATATTGATTCTAATAAAATTTTGGCAAAAAGCTCAGCTTAAGGTTGTTGCTTGCTCATAGTAACAGAATAAAGTTATTTGTATTTGGAATTACCAGTGGGCAAATAGTCAATTTATTTAGTAACTATAATATTCAGATCTGATTTGATTCATTTGGAAGTGGAATTTGATTTTTAAAATGACTGATCATTATGATTTAATATCATGAAAGCAGTCTTTGAAAACACTCTAGCATCTAGTTATCCATAAAGATATTATATCCTTTAATCCACAGGCAGTTTCTGTGTGTGGAATAAGCCTGATTAGAAATCATGGCGACATATGAAAAGCATTGCATCATTTTCTCAAATTAAACAGAGTATAGTTCCCCACTAGGGAACTACTCCTAACCAGACTATTAATTTCTCATGGCAAATATTAATATAAGAAATAGTATATTAAATTTGAAGAGCATAATGTGGTATAAAGTTTTAAAGAGACATCAAACAATTCGTATGTCCAGGACTGCATAAAAAGAACTTCCTATTTTTAATATCAAACTTTTTTTTTTACAGAGTGCATTGGAGTTACCATTTACTGGCTCACAAAAGTCAATGAGTAAATTTTAAAGAATTTTATCATGTGATATTTTAGCATGAACTTGGTTATGGTAGAAGAAATTATACTATGGAAATTGGCAAATGGTACTAATTAGGGCTTTTTCTCTTAGGGAGCTGGTGGTTACATATTAATCACCAGGAAACCAATGGTTATTACCTCTTGAGTATGGCTGTCAGGATAAGAACTTGAATCAGTTACAGTAATGGATCTGAATCAGGATCTTCATTTAGGACAAGAAATACTATTTCCTGGTGTTATTTCTAGCTTCAGATCATTATCCAAATGTTTAAAGGTAGACAGAGGATCTGGATCCCAACTAGGTAAATCATTTAGACACAGGGATCAAGTGGAAATGCAGAGTTGAACTCATTTCACTGGTATTTCTATGATTCCTAGAAACAAGACTATAGGCAACAATTTCCCAAATCTACATTATTAGACATAATGGTTAAGTCGAAAGCTTCACACTAGGATGTGCAGGTCAGTGAGGGACTACAAGAGCTTTCTTTTGAAGTATCATTGCCCTACTAATTTTTATGGGCTTTTCCTCTCATCCTATCAATCTTTACAAGCCCAAAAGTTATAGTTTGATTGCCTAACTGCAGAAATTAATATTGATATCAGTCTGGCCAAGTTGATACAAATCTGAGAAAAAAAATTCTCACCAAAAGCAAGTCTGAACTGAGATGAGAGGTAAGATTCTGAAGAACATATTTTCATCAGAATTCAGTACAATCTTCAAGTTACCTTTCTTATTACTGTGAGTTCATATTCTCCTCAACTAAATGTATGGACACATTATAGACCAAGATATGTTAATTCTTTATAAGTCTGTCACTGGAGACTACAGTTTAAAGAAACGTGTCTGGTTATCAAGTTGACCAGGGGTGGATTGTGGTGGACTGATATGGTCAAGTTGAGTAGGAATGCCCAGCTGGACTGAGTTGGTGTGCTTTTGGGCATAGAAGATCCATCTGAGGATTGTTACTGACACAACATAAAGGAGAACAGGAGCAGAAGATAGTTGTGGCTGTTTCACAGGAGAAGCTCTATCGCAACTTGTTCTCTCTAAGGGGACTCGGGTGTTCCTATCTAAGGAGCTCTGGGTCTTGCTGTTGTTGAGGATGATGCTGTTACTTTAGGGAAGCTCTGGTCTTCATCTCTGCTGCGAGCATCGTATCCTGGTTCCAATAAAGATTTCTTCAGCTGTCACCTGCAGACATGGATGTACATGGCAGAGTGCCGTGGGCTCCCAGCCCTTGATTGGATCTTTTGGGTCTCCAGTGCATAGAGAGACATTTGGCACTCTTCCTGAATTTGGCTTCTGGGTGAATGTTGTAACTTGTAAATGTCCTGTATTAAATCTGCTCTCTTGCAGACCATTGACTCTAGAAAGGTAACTAATATAGGTACTACAATATTAATGGTTAGAATACATGTATTAATTGGATAATGATCGATCTAAATTAAAAATGCCACTTAAAGAATAAAACTGAAGAAGTGCCAAAATACTGTAAATAATCAATGAAATTTGTGCTTTCATTCAATTTCCAGTGATTTATCATACAGGCTCCCATTAAGTTATATTATATTTTGATAGTAAGCCTGACTAAGCATTATTCTGCGAAGTTGCTGAGGAAAAAGTTCCTATATCAGGTGATCTGTAACCCATCCCTGCCCCAAGAATAGGGAGGTAGGAAGGCAGAGAAGGGATACTCCTGGAGAAGTGTTGTTAGCTGTGTTAATCTTCTTGTAAGTATGCTGGTAACTGGATAGCCCACCAGACCAGTGGTATTTCCTAGGAATAGGTCCTCACTTATGATATTCTTTTAGCAGATGTCCATGGTTAAAGACTGTGTAATGTTAAATAAATCTGGGATCTACAGAATTATAAGGCATCGCTCCCTATAAAATGTCACATAAACTCAAGTATAAAATGGAGATGTTTCATAAATAAAACACTCCTCTGCCATCTGCTGTCACCCAAAAAAATCTGAGTGCTTGGACAGCTCGTCTTTTATTCAAGCTTGACAGTGTGTGTAATGTGGGAAGGAAGGAACTGAGAAGCCACTAAAGTGCCCTAGGCCCAGAATGTTCTGGAAATTATAGTAAAACTTAACATCAGATGAGACCTCCGATGAGCATTAAATGTGACTTTTAAAATTTTTATCTTAATATTTGGTGCTGGGGATCAAACCCAGGACCTTATACATAATGAAACATACATTCTGCCTCTGAGTTTACACCCTCAGCTATAAGTCTGAATTGACAATACACTGTGTTAGCCCAGATGCTGTCATGGAAATATGTCCCATTGAACAACAATTTTTCCTAGTTTAGGTTTCTTCTGAATAATAGTTTGGAAGAATCATCTCCAGTTTTGGCAGGTTTTCACAGATGAATGTTTGAATCTGGACAAATTAGTAGGATACTGTTCTGTTTTGTTCATACATTCCTTACTTGCTGTATAGAAAGAGGCACTGCTCATCATTTCCTCTTAACCTTGGAAAGGGCTCTTATATCACCTCCCAAAAAAGCATCCTGAACTGTAGCAAATAGAGCCACCAACAAATTAGTTATCAAGTATCCATGTACTAGGTTCCACATGCTCAGTACTGATAGACGTATGGACAAGATAGTTCCCACTGTCCAGGAGTAGTCTACTGTGCAGTCTGTCTTCAAGGCACTCTTAGAAGGCTGGGCAGAAGTAGTAAACTTGGGAAAAGGAGGCTAACAAACCAATACCAAAATTCTATGCAAACTATGATGGTTATAAAAGGTTGTATGTCTCAATTCTCTTATCTGTGTACTGTACTATCTCAGGAGAGAGTTCAAGCAGGCTTAGTTGGGGCAGAGACTCTAAAGTAACAGGTTGCATTCTGAGTACTAGAACTAAGATAAGGCCCTATCTAAGGAAAATTTGAATGGGAATAGTTGCAATAGCAAAGCCAAGTCAATATCCATTAATAGGAGTTGATTCAAATGCCAGGTAGACCAGGTACATATGCCAGGCTTAAAGGCCAGAGGAAATCTGGAATTGAGATTCAGAAACAGCTTGGACCAGCAGCATAAAAGAAATAAATGAGACCTTTCAGAGAACACTGATGAGTTTTAGGATATTCAGAGCTAACAACCATTTGTGGGTGGGTACATGTGTGTTTTCCTGGGTTATCAGACATCCATAAATCAAGAAATGTATGTCTTAAAATACTCATTGCATATAAATGATAATTAGCAAAGTCCAGTGATGCATTTGGAAGCTTTACTATCACACCTCAGAGGAATTAAAATTTGAAATCTCATAACAACCAAAATAATGTCACCTGAATTTTATTACATCCTAGGGAGAGTTTCTCGAGTTTTACCAAAGACTGAAATTTGCTCAGCTCTCGTAATCTGTTTTCCTCCAGGTGAAGAGCAAGTAGAGAACTTGGTTTGGCAAAAGCACTGTCATGAAACGCTCTGATGCGGTTGTGGTCTACTACCAGTTCCTGAAGGACTATCAAGTTGTCCAGCCCTTCAACTTGGCTGATTTCATTCCCTAAAAAAAAAAATTTAAGGTTATCTACTTTCTTTAAAGTATTTTTCATCAATTTTTTTTTGAAAAATAAAAAAATTTTCCATTTTTATGTCTTAAAGTTGTTACAACACAAACTGATCTCTCCCTAACTCCCTTTGCAAAATAACTTTATCTAGCATTAGTGCCTCCTCTTGCCAACCTTGCAGTGCCACCACGAACACATCTAGGACTAATTTTCTCCCCTTCTTATGCATCTAGTTAGTTGCTTGGTTCTCATATTTCCTCCTTTTAAAATTGCCTTTTATCCTCATCACTCTCACTGACCTCTCTGTGGTCTGGGCCCTTAGGATGTCCCTCATGCTGATAGAAAACGTGTGCTCTCAAGTGAGATAGACTCTGGTTTGAAAACACACACTGGAACACATTTGAGCCAATTATTTCATATTACTGAACCTCAATTTCATTTTTTGTAAAATGCACCCAACAACACTCATCTTTTAGGGTTTCTGTAAGATTAACTGAAGTAAACATCTTGAGCAATGAGTCCATAAATAGCAGTTGTCATTGCCGGAGTAAACTGCCTCATTTACCACCTAAGGTTGCCCCACTCCTATTTGCCATGCTAGCCATGGCAACTGCACACACTCTCCCTTTACATTATTAGGTTAACATAGACCTTCCCAGGTTAAGTTGTCCACTTTTAAGTCAGCATATCTTGAAAGTCAATCTGTTTTAAAAGAATCTGTCATTTTTGTGCTCAATTTCTTGCATTTGTGTGTGTGTGTGTGTGTGTGTGTGTGTGTGTGCTTGTATAAGGCTATCTCCGTGTTCTTGATCCAAATCACAATTACATTTGATAGGCAAAAAGATACATTAAAATTTAAAAAAATATGGTCTAGGAAAGCCTGTTTCCCAGGAGAGAAGTTACTATACCCAGACCAACTATCCAGATACTTCCCATGTCTTACTGCTGAATCTCCCAGCCTTTCTCCTGTGTGAGCACATAATTATTGTTAGACTAATCTTCCTCCAATCTAAAGTCTATCAGTCTTTCAAAGAGTCCTAGGTTTTTGGGTGACTCTTTCAATTTCTCTTTCTCTGAACTTCCATTGCACTTAAATTAGTACCACAGTCAGAGTTTAATTCATCTTTTTCTCAGTACATCTCTACAGGTAGATCTCAAACTATTACCTTAGATCAAGGATCTCAATTATATATAATTATAAAAATATATTACTTTCACATAATTCATTGTACTTACCACAATTCTGGGATTAATACATTCTTGCAAATTACTCACTGGTCACTTTTTAGTGCTTTTTAAATTGAATGTGATATAAAAATAATGATGTGACACTGTATGAAGCCCCAGAATATTATATTTTCTTTCAAAAATGCTTTTTCTCTCCCCCTCCCACTCACCCCAGAAATGTTTTTTGAAAATATATAAATAACTAAAGAAAAATGTATTTGTAATTAGTAAAATATCTTTGTAAATGATGATGCTTTTATTTGCTTATCAAAACAAGATAATAATCAGGTCAGTTTCTAATGAAAAGGACCTAGACATTAACAGTGCTTCTACTCACCCTGTAGAAAAAGGAATTTTAAGTTTCGTAGTCTGTTAAGTTGAAGCTGGCTTAAATTACAAATTCCATTGTAGCCCAAATGAAGAACTTCTAAACTGTGCATTATTGGAGGCAAATTTTCACTGCTCAGTGTATCTCTGAAACATACAGGTTAGTTTCAGGCCATAAGCCTAATTTCAAATCAGCTATGCATAAAAAGCCAGTCTGATACATACATATTTGCTACAAATTGAAGAAAAAGAAAAAATAATTCCTTAATATATCAGAATCAAGCTATATGTAATGTTTGTATTTTGTATCACAATTTTTTACCTTTAAAAATATTTTTATATGGTAAAGAATAAAGTAGTACAGAAAGTCACAATGAAAAGAAATACCAGCAATCAGCCAAGAAAAGAAAAACTATCCAAATTGGATAAAGAATAAGTAAAAGGGATAAGTAAAACTGTCTTTATTCTCATATGACATGATTATGTTTCAGAAAATCCTAAGAAATCTACCAAAAACTACTTGAACAAATGAGTTCAGCAAAGTTATGAGATAAAACATTAATACACAAAAATCAACTGAATTTCTAAGTGCAAAATTTACACACAGAAAACTACGGAACACTGCTGAGAGAAAGAAAAGAAGATGAAAATAAGTGAAGAAATACGTCATGCTAATGAATTAAAGGACAAAATTACTAAAATGACAATTCTTTCAAATTGATCAACAGATTGGATACAAGCTCTATCAAAAAACTATCAATTTTTTTCACCAGAAAATTTTCTTATCCTAAAATTTATAAGAAAATGCAAAGAACTCAGAATATCCAAAACAATTTTGAAAAAGAAAGTGGTTAAAAGGGTTATCTCCCTGATTTCAAAGTTTATTACAAAAGTATAATCATTAAACTAATACTAGCAAAAAGCGAGACACATAAATGAATAGAGTAGAATTGAGTCCAGAATACACCCCAACATTTATGGTCAACTGATTTTCAGCAAAAGGGTCAAGGCAGTTCAATGGGGGAAAACATAATGTTCTCAGCAAACGATGCTGGGACATACAAAAAGATCGATTTAGACCTCACATCTGACCTCACAATATACACAAACATTAACTCAAAATAGATCATAGGTGCAAGTGTAAGGGAAAAATTTAAAAGAAGAAATCATGACAAAGTCTTTGTCACCTTAGATTAGGCAAAGAATTATTAGATAAACCTCCAAAACCACAATCTATAAGAAAAAAATCGATGAACTGCATGGTATCAAAATTTAGTTTTTATTTTTGTTATTTTTTAATTGAAATTTAGACACCATTTAAGAAAATAAGAAGACAAGTCATAAATGGAGCAAAAATATTTGTAAATATATGATAAAGGGTTTATATCCTCAATATTTAAAGAACTCAACAATAAAAGGCCAAGACACCTAATTAAGAAAAAGCAACAGATCTGCATACACATTTTACCAAATAAGACGTAAGACTAATTACACATTTGAAAATATGCACAATAATATTAATTATTAAGGCAATGCAAATTAAAACCACAATGAGATACTACTTCAAATCCACCAGAATGGCTGTAATGAAACAGAGAGGCAACAGTAAGTACTAACAAGAATACTGAGAAGTTAAAATCCTCATACACTGTTGGCAGCAATTTAAACTGGTCCAACTACTTAGGAAAAAGTTATTTAATCACCGCATGACCAAACACTTCCACTCCTAGGTATTCACCCAAAATAAATGTAATGAAAATATAAGTGCACATAAATACCTTTACACAACTCTTAACAGCAGTGTTACCCACACAAGTAAAATATAGGAGCAGCTCAAATGTCTGTCAGCTGGAGAGCAGATAAACACAATGTGACATTTCCATGCAATAGAGTATCCAACATACTCAGCAATGAAAATGAATGAACTCCTACAAAATGTCACAATGTGGACAGAGCTCAAAATCATCATGCCATGTATCAAAGCCACATGGAAAGACCACATATTATGTTTCCATTAGTGTGAAATGTCTAGAAAACACACCTTTATACAAAGTGGATTAGAAGTTATATAAGGCTAGAAATGGGAAAAGGAATTGACTGAAAATGGACATGATGGATATTTCTAGTTTAATGGAAATGCTCTAATATTGTATTGCAATAATGATCACACATCTCTTTAAATTTAGTAAAAATACTGAATTACATACACTTAAAATGAGTTAATACGTGTAACATGTAAATTGTGCTTCAATAAAGATGTTAAAAAAACCAAATATGAATAATCGCCAATATAAAACACATATATAAATAAAACACTCATGGTAGCTTGAATCATAATGGCCTCAAACTGGAAACACTTCAAATGTCCATCAGTGACAAATGGACAAACAGTTTGTCATATAACCTATATAGTTGGATACTCAGAAAACATTCAGATCTGTGATCAAGTGTGGTATTTATACACGAGGGAATGCTACTCTGCCATAAAGAAGGATAAATTTGAGTCATTTTTAGGAAAATGGATGCACCTGGAGACCAAAATCACAGGGTTTCTTTTATGAGAAATCCAAAACATAAATAAAGAGCAAAATAAAAGACAGATGATAGGAAATAGGGACAGACCTTTTACAAAAAAGAATGGGACTAAGAGGTGCAGGGAGGTTGAAAGCGGGAACAGGAAGCGATGAAAAAAGTACTAAGACGCATCACATACATGTACCAACTTCCCGTAAGGGATGTAATCACCGTGCACTGCAAACATGTACTAATAACAAAATAAAAAATGAGATAGAAAAGAAGAAAATAAGATGAACTACCGATACTTGCAACAACACGGGTAAATCTAAAAAGCATTATGCTAAGTGAAAGAGGCTGAACACGGAGAGCACTTATCGTGTAAATGCAATCTTAGGAAATTCTACACCAAGGCTAAATCATACTGACAGAAAACAGAATGTTGGCTGTTGCCAGGGGCAAGGTTAGGAGGGGAAGAGACTGCAAAGAGACACGAGGGAACTCTTTGGGATGGGAGTATTCTGTATCTTGATGGTCATAGTGGTAGTATGACTGAATACATTTTGTCAAAATTTTTTAAGCTGTACCCTTAAATCCTACACTTAAATTGGTGAATTCTATTACAGTATCTCAATAAAATAGTATCTCAATAAAGGTGATAAACACAAGAGATGTTCATTATTAGGAAATCTGGTAATGAAAGTATTCTGATATGCACAGAACTCAAAGTTCGACAGTTTATACATATGTATATAAAACAAGTTTATTGATATAACTATCAGAGTTATGGACATGTATAGGAATATACAATGTGTATACATAATAAATATAAATGTTTGGGAAGGTAGGAATTGTTTCCTCATCTGCATGAAGTATCTTTTCTACTAAGCTGGAGCATTAGGTAGCCACATAATAATTTAGAAGTAAAAAGAAGACAAAGGTTAAAAGAAAACCAAATCTATACTACTTGAGTAAGGGGTTTTCTTGGGCCATGACGAGATGTTCTGAAATTAGTAGTAATAGTGCACAACTTGTGAAAATACTAAAAATCACTGCACAGTACACAAGGGATGTGTTGTATGGTATGTGGATTGTACCTCAATTAAGAGAAAGAAACCCCAGGTAATTAAACATACAAGACTTTTGTTTTTCCTTCTCTTGTAAGCACAAAGTAGAGAAAGCAGGAGAAAAACAATGACAAAAGGAGTAATTTTAGTATGTTTTTATTTATGAAGTTCGTTTTCAGCATGTAGCTATTCAATAAAATAATTACTAAAAGAAGCTAAATGTATGCACTGGAGTGTGTTACTCTTTTTTAAATTTCCAACTAAAACTGTTTGTGATAATAAAAAAAAACTAGTACCTGTTTGTTTTTGAAGCACCTTGTTGTCCATAGCCACTCGAAGGCACTTTCTGGTACAGCATCTGTCTGTTTGTCAAGTGAGTCTGGGGCTTTATTCTAGGTATGATCGATTCAATATGATTATAGTTGAGGCATAAGACCTACAGAAAGAATATTGTATTGATCAAACAGTCCATAAATTAGTAAAATGGTATGGAAAAAATTTAGGATATATAGATAATTTAGTACTATATAGTGTTGAAAATAAAATTACAATGCTATAAATAAAATAATAAAGACTCTAGAAAGGTACTCAACTCTATCAATCTGCACCCCTCAAGTTCTCCAAGCCTGCTGGGGAGGACGTAACTCCCCGCCAGAGAGAGAGCTGTTTCCCTGCACTTAAAAGGCCTCAGTAGACGGCTGGATCAAGACGAGAGGAAGGAAGGCAAGATACTGCTTTCAGAGTCGGAGCCTTCCCACCTTCATCTTACACTCCCGCTGAGCGGGCTGCCTCCTATTCTGCCTCCTACTGCAGAGTAAGACCATCACATACATAAAACTAAAGTCAAATCAAAGTAACTTTGGAGGGAAATATTTTTACTTGCTTAGTAAAATCAAAATAAAAAAGACTTGTAGATGACTTACTTTCACATTAGGCAGATAGATTAGTCCACTGAATGAGGTAAGATTATTGTTCTGTAGATTCACATTACACACATTTCTAAATTGGTCAATTGGAATTAAATCCACAGTTCTAAATTCAGAGAAAGTAAATTCAGTAATTTGAATAGGATCAGAAAATATAGAAAAAGGTAGTTCCTCCACATAAAACGGACAAATGCATTATAAAAATCCCATCTGACAGATGTTATGAAAATAATTGCCTTAATGTAATAGGTCAGGGTTGAGTGATTATTTAAACACACATTTTGCTGGCACATATGTAAGAAAATGGCATATGACTTGATTGCTTTCTCTTACCACATAAACACGGCAGTATTACAAAAGAAAAAAAATAAACACTTCCAATTAGTTTATAAATTCACATACCTCTTCACGAAACCATTGTGAACTGATATGAAATTATAAGGTTTCCAGGTTATAAAATTCAGAGGACATCTGTGAATCTGGTTATTATGAAATGCCAGGAATGAGATAAGATTGGGAAGGAAAAGGAAAAGGCAGGTGAGGTCTTTGAAAACAGACATTCTGGGGATCTCCTGAAACTGTTATGGCCTTCCGCCTGGTCGGGGTGCCGTGGTAACTAAACAGAATGACTCCTAGTCCACAGCCATGTAACTATTCTGTCTTCATTTGAGCCATGACACAGAAGGGCATAAAGCTAAATCACCTTCCTCTGGGAACTTTTTAAAATAAATCCTAAGCTTATAATTATGGCACACATTCATCCATTAATAAGTAATTTATTCATTCAACATATTTTCATTAATATTTCCAAAATGTAGCTAATGTATTGGGAATGCTACAATATAGAAAAAAAGTAACGGCATTTGTTCTCAAGAAGTGGGAGCCAAAAAACTAAAATGCAAAAGAAAATCGTTTAAGAGAGTTAGGTGTAACGGCATTTGGAGAAAGAAAACTTCTTTGAAGAAGTCAAGGATGACTTCACAGATGAGAGAGATTTTGAGGTCAGACCTGGCAGATTTGTAGGCATCTGTCAGGCAAATAAGGAGGAAAGAGCTCCAGACAGTGCAACAGGCATGAAGGCAAAAACATGAAACCGAATTTTGTGGTTGAGGTTCAGGAACTAGGTCATTTCAAAATTTCTGAAACATGAATGGGGTGTGCAGTGAAGGAAAGGATCACAAAAGATGTTAATTATTCTATGCCACACAAAGGCATTAAAAATTTTACTCTGTAGACAATGGAAAAGTACTGAACAATGTTGAGAAGGGAGCTAACGTGATAAACTTGCATCTCAGACTGCAGTGTTGGGTAATAGATGGGTTTTTGGAGTAAGTTTATATAAGAGAACGAAAAGATCACCAAAAGAGTTTCTAAAATAACCCAAGTGCAGTGACTGAGCAAAGACAGAGAAACTGAGACATATTTTGAACCTGAGCAGAACATGGTGATGACTAAAAATGGAAGATAAAGGAGAGAAAGGAATGACTCTTTTTTTCCGCTTGGGCAAAAACAAGCAGATGCTGTCTCCTAGATACTATCTAGAGAGCAACTGAATGTTCAGGTGAAGCACCAACGTTTGTGCTAAAAGCAGTTCATCATAGATTAAAACCGTGGCTAAAGATAAATCTCCTTATGAAGAGAACGGAACAAGAAAAGGAGAAAAGGGAAGGAACTTATGGGAGCAGAGAAGGAAGGACAGAACAGGAGGAGCTGAGAATAAAAGTTGGAGAATACCAGGAAGTAAGATCGCATAAAGAAATTCGGAAAGTTTATGGGAAAATCAAAAATGTGAAATTACTGTTTAAATGAGGGGGAGGCGGCTAAGAAGTACAAAGAAAGCAAGTCAGCATCCTTACATGCCCCGGAAAGGTCAAGGAGACAAGAAGTACAAACGAGTCACTCGGTTTGGCAGCAAGGAGGATGGTGATGACGTCCAGAAGAGGAGAATCAGAGGGGCAATGCCAGCGGAAGCAGCAGCGCACTGGATTAGAGTGGTAAGATGTGAGCAATGCAGCCTGTTCCTTTCATTTCCCAGAATTCACGGTGGAAGGAAAAGTTTGAAAGAGACGTTTTACATTTTACGTGTAACCAGCTGTATCTCTCTTGTGGGTTTTCAGCTGTTTCTTTTCTTTGGGCATTGTGGCAGTGGAGTGAAAATTGGTCTGGGGACAGACTGGTCACCATTTATTGGCTGTATAATTTGCCAAGTCTCCTCTCTCGCTGGGCTCCCATTTCTCTCCAAATCTGGAGGATCATTGAACCACTGGTTTCCACAATGACCCCTGAGCTCTGAGAATGGTAACTGGGGGCTTTGGGGTCCTTGGTGAGGATCTGGAATCCATATGTTAGACAAGTCTGGAGCCAGAATATTTGAGTCTATGATGTATGTTTGAGGATGCTGTTGTAACAAATAAGGTGCAATTAAAAGTGTTATGGAATTTCTACTAATTTTTATTTTCGCAGTTTTCTTAATTAAAACATAATTGAATTTTTGATTAAAAAAAGATGTGAAGGGCAAGTCTAGAATGTTTGGTTGTAAAAGAGAAACATATACTATGGAAAAGAAAATGGTGACATTTTAAATCATAGTCTCTAATAATAAAAATTATTAATACATTTCAAAGAGTAGTAAAGTTAGCATGAGACTTGAAGTAAGGTAGATGAATTATTTGTTGTGTTTAGGTAAGATATACAAATATGCAAATATCAGAAAATGATAACGGTAATTACATATTCATTTATAATATCAAAATCATATAAACTGGTTATACCTGAGAGATGATGAAGTCCAATTAAGTTCTTGCATTTGGGCAAAGTTTGAATGTCCTTGTCTTTCTGCAATCATATCAGAGGTAAGTCGGCCACCAAACAAGTCTTTCGCACTCTCAGTCTCTGGTATTTCCTATGTAAGTATATTTAGAAAATTAGGTCCTCTCTCACAGATGATTAATTCTCTGGTTCCAGGTAAAACTTAGAGGACTCATTTCTCCCTTTCCTTGGTTATGGTTTAGATCTAAAATGTCCCGCAGAGGTCTCATGTGTATGGAAGGTGACTGGACGGCGAGGGCTCCCTACTTCTCAGTGGACCTGTCCACTGATGTGCTTTAGGAAGGTAAGACCCGCTTGGAGGTGGTCACGGAGGCTGACCTGGAATGCTGTCCTCCTATTCCCAGCCCCGCCTCTCTCTCTGCCATGAGTCGAGTGCCCTTGCCTCCTTCATGCCTTCATGCCGTGCTGTTTCTCTCTTGAAGCCAGCCAAGTATGGACTACAATCCACGTGGTGTTAGGTATTTTGTTCCACCATCTAGAATGTAACTAAATTGTCCTCCTACCAAATATAGCAAAAGCCCTACACATTACATACAAACCAAATATAAGAGTACTGAAAGGTACAGAGAAAGAAGACCAGCGAGGGGCCTTGGGACCTGAGAAATGATACCATGGGTTTTCTTTTTGTCTCATGTTGCTAGATTGGATGATGGAGTAGCTGGACACCCAGAAATGTCAACAAGAGAAAACAAAGCACAGAAAAAGGCCTGTTCTGTATAGTGAAAAGACTTTGAGAGGCGAAGTCTCACAAGACAGAAAGTTTTCAGACAGTAATAGGTCTACTCCAACTAAACACCACAAAATAAATGGTGGTCTCACGTCCATCCCCAATATTAAAAGCAAACTGGGCTGTTCAGACTTGCTCCGGTTATGTGATAAGGCACTTCTCTATCCCCCTCTTCCTTAGTGTCAGCTTTCGGACTTTCACCTCCTCCCAGCAGTAACTGCACCCTCATAAACAAAAACAAAATTAAATAACAAAGTGTTACTGGAGACCACATGGTGGGACTGGATTCCCATTTATACCCACTAACAATGAGGTGCCTGTGGAGCATTACTGAGGAACTCGCTCTTGTCTCCTCCTTCCAGGATGAGTGAGTAGAGCGTAGTAACAAGGAGTCTCTTCCTTTCCAGCCAAATCGAATCAATGGATTCAAGATGGGAAGCACAAACTCCTACCCCTGTCTGGCAGTTAATGAAGAACATACCTCGGGTTACCAAGACAGCCCAAACGGGGAAGTTGGGTTTCTACCTCCCACTTGACAGCAACAAATTGGTGTCCCAGCTTCTCATTGGTGCACTGTCAAGATAGGCTCTCTAAAATAGAAGATCTAAATAAGATAATATAGTCTATGAAAATAAACAAAATGTCCAGAATAAAATAGAAAAATCTCTAATCATGCCAAGAATCAAGATAATTTCAACTTGAGTGTAAACAGACTATCAATGACAGTAGCTCTGGAGCAACACAGATATTTGTAATTATCCAACAAGCAGCCATCACAAAAATGCTTTGATCAGGAATTACTAACATTGCTGAAGTAAATGAAAAAAAAATAGAAACTGTTAGTGAAGAAAAACCATCAGCAAAGATACAGAAGATACGAAAAAGAATGAAGCAAAAATATTAGAACTGAAAAGTATTATAACCACATAAATTTAATGAATGGGACCAATAGATGAATGGTGATCACTTCTCGGCCTTTTTGGCTAAGACCAAGTATGATGGTGAGAAAAGGGAAAAGAATCAGTGAATTTGAAGACAGAATAATATATAGAAGTTACCTAATATGAACAAAAAGAGAAAATGAGCTTCACCTTATGTCTTAGTTACTTTTCTTTCATTTCTGAGACAATATACCTGGACACCCAAAGATAGAGAAAGAAAGGTTTATTTGGCTCACAGTTTGTAGAGGTTTCAGTCCACAATCAGCTGGATCCAAGCAGGGTGGTGTGGCAGACAGGCAGAAGGCAGCAAGGCACGCAAGAAGTGCAAGCAAAGGGGTAGAAGAGGCAAGCCTCTTTCTATCCCTTATATCTTATCCAGGCTGCCAGGATCAGGGTGGTGCCAAACCAATCAGTGGACTGATTTAGTAATCACACGCCCTTAATCCAGCCATCACACACTCTAGACTCAGCTACCTCTGAAAAAGCCCCGTCTATGACTGCATGAGTCTTTGGGGGGACGTCTAGACACAAACCATAACACTTTACCAAGATAGACCATATGCTGGATTTGTGGTACTACAATAAACATTTAACATGCACATTATTGGATTCATAGAAAGAGAAGAGAAACAGGGTAGAACTGAAAAGGTATTCAAAGAAATAATAGCTAAAACTCCTCCATATTTGGCAGAAGATATAACACTACAGATTCAAGGAACTGAGCAAATCAAAACACATAATTCCAAGTCAACACAAGAATACACAATCATAATCATAATCAAATTTCTGAGACTAATGACAGAAAAAATCATGAAGGCACTAAAAGAGGAATGAGATCTTACCTATAAGATGAAAGCAATTTGAATGACAGCAGATTTCTCATTGGAAATCATGGAACCAGAGGATGTGGCATATTTTTCAAGTGGTAAATAAAAGAACTATCAACCCAGAATCCTAAATTCAGAGAAAATATCATTCAGAAATAAAAAGGAAATTCAATCTATTTTCAGATGAAAGAAAACTATGCAAAATGAACCAGTATCCCTGTTCTAAAATGGCTGAAGGAAATTCTTGAAACAAATGGAATTTTAGAATACCAGAAAAGAAGGGACAATAGGCTTTCTTTCTTGTATAGTATTTCCTAAATTATCTTTGACTAATTAAAATTTAAAAAAAACTATAACATTATCTGATATAGTTCTCAAATAAATTCGTAGCAGTGGGGAAGAAATAGCCTTGAAAAGTAGTAAAATTTCTACTTTTCACCTAAACGGGCAAAAAATTACAATATCAATAGACTTTAATAAGTATACATGTAATGTTGAGAGTAACTACTAAAATATATAGAGAGACATACATTAAAAATACTCTAGATAAATACAAATAGAATTCTAAAATAAGTTCAACTATCCATAGGAAGGCAAGAAAAATGAAACATAGACAGGAAACAAACACAAAACAAAAATCAAAATGGCAGACTTAACCCCTAATATGTCAATACATTAAATATAAATGGCCTGCATTCACCAATTAAAGCTAGAAATTGGAGTAGATCAAGAAAACGTGATCCAACTATATGATATCAACAAGAAACTCACTTCAAATATGTTATGGTTTGTGTCTAGATGTCCCCCCAAAGCCTCATGTGGTAAGAGATAGCTGGATCTAGAGTGTGTGATTACTAAATTGATCCATTGATCGGTTTGGCATTGTTCTGCTGGGATCAAGGATGTGAGCCTGAGATTGGGGGGTGGGAGTGTGGGCTGCCCTGGGGGCAGGTAGCCTAGATAATAGATACAGGAA
>PVJO010017894.1:0-37983 GCA_004026905.1 Hystrix cristata | reverse complement strand
AAAAAAACTACTTACAAAATTATATTTCTCTGATTTCCTCAGTGTAAGCATTTACAAACTTCACCTGTTGAATTTAGACATCATTATCCCAGCAAGGAACCCAGGAGGAATGACACATCAGAGCATCTGTGTCCAACAGAGCTTTAAATATTTGTTCTTAATCCTTTCCCAAATTTCCCCCAAATCCACAGACTGATAATTGTATGGCCTATAGTACACCTTATAGACAGGGGAATATTGATCTTATCATTAAATATCACTCTTCTTGTAGCAGATGTGCTCAGTTTAGAAAGGGATAAAAGGATCACAGTTGGTTGAGAGAAGGAATAGATTGTCACAACTAAGCAGAACTAACATTTACTTTGCTTGTACTTGCATCAGCTGTGCCTCACCTGCAATTTAGCAGCCTTGGCCTGATCTCATAGAATGATGAAATTTTGTAAAAGGAATTCTTAATCCAGAACACTTGTTGTTCTAGTTTTATGAAAACATCTCTTAAATGTTCAACTATTTTTAATATAAGGGCTATACAATTGTTCCCAGGCTGTGGAGACTGGACACTAATATCCACGGTTCTTTGAATCAGTGGATTTTAAATTCCACGTAGACCAGATATTAGTACCTGCCCAAATTCATAGGTTGAAATTCTAGTATTTAACATGGCTGTATTTAGAGATTAGACATATAGGGATGCAATCAAGCTCAAGTAAGATCATAAGGTTGGGATCTCATACAATGAGATTTGTTTTCTTAAAAAAAAAAAAAAAAAGACACCAGAAAACTTGTTCTATTTCTTTGCTTAGATGCAACAAGGAAAGATGATATGAGAATACAGGAGAAGGTAACAGTGTCCAAACCAGGGAGGGAATCATCATCAGGAATTGAATCGATTAGTACTTTGGACATGGAAGACTTGCTCTCCAAAACTGTAAGAAGCTAAGTTTCTTTTGTTTAAGCCTCTCAGTCGATGGCTTATTTGTACGGTGCCCTATTATATTCAAGTACGCAATATTTACTGATTTACTCTTTACACTCCTCATGTCCAATAATTCAGCAAAACACTAATCTTCCCTTTTCTAAAAATGTATATTTCTATTGACTATTTTGTCAGAATTGCCAAACAGTGTGAAAGATAGTAGACTTTGTAAAGCTATTGTAAAAATAAAACATTGGCCTATGACAATTTCATGGATAATGACAGAAATCATGAGTCATCTGGCTTAGAAACAAAGGAAGTCTCCTTACACCCAAAGATAGCAGTATCCAGAAAATGATCGTTTAAGTCAATTAGCCAAGCTCCAATGTATTAGGCTGTATGACAGGAGAGGAATCTCAGGAAAAGGAAATCCATTTGATTTCTTACAATGGTTCTTGAGTCCCCCTGACCTGAAGGAGCATTACTTACCATTTATGTGCTACACTGCAAATAAAGCTGCTATTTACCCTAGAAAAAGAGACTATGATACAATGTCCTTGACAGACAGTCAGAAATATAGATTACCAATGAAGATAAAAGCAGCCATATAATATGCAGTAATGTGGACTCATAGATAATCATATCCAATATTTACCTCTTTGAAATCACTTCCTTCTTTTCCAATAGAAATCTTTTAGCTTTCTTCAAAATAGTATGTTTGTAAATGCTATATAGATTTAACTATGAAACCGCTAACATTTACTGTTTATTAAACAGGTGCAGTTGTATATATTTACATATATCACCACAACTGATTTTCATCACATCACTACAAAGATGCTATTTCTCTGTCAGCTTGGAACATAAACACACTAAGATACAGAAGAAATGCCCAAGTTCATGGCCAAACATTGTTAAAATCTGAACTTGGGGAATTTTAATTTCCTGAAGTTCTGACTGGTGTTGCTATGCTCAGTGCGACAAGGAGGATCACGTGCCCTCATTACAGGGTCTGGATTAAAAAGTTTCTCGGACTGGATTGCAGACACAATAATCCTTTGACGGACGAATATTAATATTAGACACTTCTTATGGTTATCTTTATGTAGTGAATGAAGACATAAACTTGACCAAGCACTTACAGGTAGTGCTGGGAGATTTACTTTAAATTGAACTTTCAATGATTTTCAGATTCCTGGTTCATATAAATCACTGGGATTCTTTCATGAAACATAGATCCCTATTAAATGTTGCAACATACTTCTTGATTCCTTGTAATTAATTGAAAAGTATTATAAGGTCAAAATAAAGATCAATGAATACATAAATATCATGTTATAATAATCCTAATATGTAGATGGGATCATATTCTGTAATTTTCAGTAATTTCTATGTGTTTCAAATTGCTAGTATATGTGCATATACCATGCTGCATTTTAATAAATATTCCATAGGCATATATGGAACACTGTTTTGTTTAGAGGATCAATTCCAACTCTGAAAATTTATTTTGTATCATCATCATATCTACCAATATATTGAAGTACAAGGTCGTAATAACTACCTTATATTTTCATTTTATTATGAAAATCTGTGTATGTCAAATGATTGCAAGGTTATTTTTCTGAATAGAAGCAAATGAAATAATTTTAACCTGTAGCAGACATAAAATACAGAAAAGCACTGACGTTTGAATCAATCGATGAGTTTAAAATAATATGATTAAGGTTTATGGCATAAACAAAAATAACCATTGGGTCTTTTCACCCGTTTCTTAGGAATTGTACTTCTGTTTTAGTTAGAATTCAAAAAGAGGTGTCTGTCCCACTATCTCACTTGATTCTTCTCAGCAGGTTTCTTTTTCTCACCTGCCTCCTTTTGGTGTAAGTAGGAGCGGCTTGTTTATGTCTGACATAAACCAACCCATAGACCTTTTGTAAGGTATCAATATTTATCCCCCAATTTGTATCCATAAGTCTCAATGTGATGGTATCAGGAAGTACAGTTTTTAGGAGAGGGTTACACGTGATTTCATGATGGGATTATAAACGTTATACTAGAGGGAATGAGGCCCTCACTGCCTTTCACCATTCACCATATAAGGACATGGTAAGAAAGGGCCACCTAGAAATAGAGTGCACATTTTACCAGGCACTAAATCTCTCTGCTCCTTGATGTGGGACTTCCCATCCTCCAGAACTGTGAGAAATAAGTGAGTGTTATTTATGTATTGCTTGGTAATACAATGTTTTTGGGACAGCTAGTCTAAAACAGCTCCATACTCCAGCACAGAAAGTGACAATAAAGGAAATGATTATATTAAAAATATGTAACGTTGTAAATTAAAGTACAACAGTCTTACTGTTGTACTTTAAACTTACTGTTTAATCTTCGTAGACTAGACTCTGCTGATAGACAGTCATGGACTTGAATTCAGATTCCCACACTCGTAATCTGAGGGAATTTTAAAACTCACAAAGCCTTAACATATTCATGTTAAATGTGGATACAAATTCATGAGATACTGCATGGACCTTGCTTATTTCAGCTTTTATTAAAGAGCAAATAATAGTAGCAAAATAATGTAGAACAACTAAAGATTGTTGGAATCTTAGTAAAGATTAAGTGCTGTATTTGCTCTTAAGAACATATTAATGAATAACACAGTTTCTGAATTAAAGGAATACTTGTTTTACTTGGGACAATCACAGGAAATCAATTAATATTTACATAATGTGGTAAGCACAGAAGCATACCAAAATAAATAGCTCAGCATATGAGGCAGTTCACTCTGGAGTGTGGAATCCTTTCTAGAACTCATGTAATGAGCATAACTATGTTAGTGAAATAAGTAGGTGGTGTAGGGTGACATTGGAGACATATGCTAAATTTGTGTAAAGCCCGGTATTTGGATAGATATTCTCCATAGACTTTTTACATGTGAGACCTTTCTAAATGCAAAAACACATGTGAAAATATTGGTATACTTTGCTCGCATTTTCTCTCTAATTTCAATTCTAATTAGAGATAAAATTTCTAATTTTTTAAACAAGGGAAAACTATGAAAATGAAATACGAAAGCGCATGTTGCTTCAGGAGAACTACAGAGAGCTGTGTAGAGTGATACATGCAAAGGGAGAGGTTGACAAGAAAATATGGAGCTTTCAGAGGACTTAGATTTTTTTAGTCTTTGTATTAGTGTTTTACAGGTAGTAAACACTAATACTGTGATAATAGTGTATGTCCTAGGACCAGAACCCTAGGAATGTTAAATACACAGTTTGTTGTTTTGTTTGTTTGTTTTTGTTTCTTTTGTGTTGTTTTGTTTGTTTTTGAGACAGGGTCTCACTATGTAGCCCAGGCTGGCCTCAAACTCCCTAAGATCCTCCTGCCTCAGCTTCCAAAATTCTGGGATTACAAGTATGGGCCACCAATCCTGGCTTCCCAGTTTTAAAAAATACAAAGTGAGTTATAATTTAAGTGAGTTTGGATCCACTGACAGAATAATTACCATTTTTGGCAGATAACATTAATGAGCATTAGAGAAAGAATTTGAAGGGCACATGTTGGAAAACAAGAAGACAAATTAGAAGGTCATTCATTTATTTATATGAGAAAAAAGAAAATAGCTACAGAATATTAGCTAGGTATACACAGTAAAAGAACAGCAAGACTTTTTTCCCCCTTTATCTTGGAGCCTGTGCTCTTCCAGAAAATCAAATAGGTAACAAACATGCCATGTGTGTTCTTAAAGAGAGTTTATGGTTCTCAAAGGTAAACACACCCTGACCTAACCAAAGAAGTAAATGAAGAAAAGCACAAAGGCCGTGATATTTGACTTAGCCTGAATAAGCAGAGATCATAAGGGTGAGGCCAGAAAGCAGGATGGAGCAGGGCTTTCAAAACAGAGGGAATGTAATCATGGAAAGCCCGAAGGCATGGATGAACTCACTTCTTTAGTGTAATTCAGCATTTCTTATTTTGGGCTGGAGGACATTTTAGTATTGTGGTATAAATACATAAATCCTCTTATGAATTTAAGAATTCTTGTCAGTTTTCGGGGTACATTGTAAGTTATGGGGGTATTTTAAATTAGAGTTTGTACTGTGAGTATATTTTAATAAATCTTTTACAGTAATATGAAGCAACCTATGTATATATATATTAAATATATATAGTCAATTTCCTTCATTCCAGCAATTTAAAATTTATATTGTTATATTTAAATAATTACTAATGAGAATGTAAAATAATATGATAAATAACTTAATGTTTATAATTATTTTGAGGGGAAAAGGGCTGAGTACACACTAAAATGTAAATTGAAATACAATCATGTTTCATTCTAATATACATAACATAATCTCATAAACTGTTATTTAGGTTTTTTTAATTTTGTGGCTAGTGTTAGTGAAAGTTTTATTTTAGAAATGTTTATATTTTGCTTTTAAACAATAAGAAAGTAGACAGTACATTGCATTGCTGTTTAAAATTACACATAGCACATTTGCATTTCATGGTTTTATGTGTTTATGTCCAAGAAATATAAAAGAGCAATTTTAAATTTAAAAAAAAAATCTTGCATTTTCCTTTGTAAACATTGGAACTGGTTTTAGAAATTGAAATATCTTTGTGTTTTGTACTTGGTGTTTTGTACTTGATTTTAATGAGTGCTAAATGAGAGTCATCTTGACTATTTGCATAGTTATTACTAAAGCAGCAATTTGACATCAGCATTACTTATGTTTTCTCATTTCAACCAAAAGATCTATCTGGATATCAGTTACATATAGTAAAAGAAAGTGATAATAATATTGAAATAATATTTTTAAAAGAGTGAGTCAGAGAATAAAATAGTTCAGATCAGTTGTTGGCTGAGCATTAGCAAATTCATTTAAAATCAACAAAACTTTCTGTAAGTATAGTTCATAATCATCACAGACTTCATGCCATCATTTTTTAAAGTAGAAATATGTACATCTGAATTACTAAAATTATAAAGTAAAACATATATAGTTGTCAGTCTTCAAAATGTGCACCCAATTGAAACAATTTTACAAGAACTTGAATATGAGAGAAAAGTCTCTGTGATTCAGAATCGTAGAGATATGGAGAACTGAATGCCAATTTGTAGAAACAACCCAGTAAAAAAGAAATTTTTGAAGAGTCTGCTTTTTTTCTGTAAGCAGCATAAAACAATATAAGGTTATTAACCACAAGCAGGCATGACTTTAATGTTTTTGTTAAGACAATCTAAATTAAGATTCAAGAACAAATCTGATAGCTGAGTGAACAGAAGAAATCATTGCAAAAGTTTAGGTAAAATAATGTGGAAGATGAAATGTCAGTGATATGGAGGTAAGTAAGAGAATTAAATAACCAAAAACAAAAACAAAAAAAACCTGAGTGAACAAACGTACTGCAATTGTTCAAATCAGAGAGAAAAGAATCAGATTTCTGGGTTGATGAGTAAATAGGATGTTAGCAATATTTTTGAATGAGGATTATTAAATGAGAATGTAAGAGATAAAAATGATTAATATTGTATTGGTGATTATTATTGTTGCTGGTCTTAATGATATAAAAGACTTAGAATACATAAATTTTGAAAAATGCTGAATAAATACAAAGGGAAATACTGAAGTGATAGAAACGAACAATACATTTTATTATAAAACAGAAAAAGTTGTTTATATGAAAATGTTATAAAGACACCTCATCTATATTATTGAAATGATAAGATGGAGATATATCAAGAAAAGACTACCCAAAAGATAATTTTCTAGAGTTTATGGCGACACATTTTTCTCCCCGATGCTCTATCTGAACACATTAATATGTGTTGTAAGATATGATGGCAAAATAAGATGTGTTGGAGATTTGAGAAGTGTAGAGAACACATTGAAAATTCTTAGGGGTGAATACAGGAATATAATTGCACTGCTGAGGACCCAGTTAAAGTTACGTAACCAAAACTTTAGTTTTGTACGATATTGCTCAGTAGTTCGATTTTCTCAGGTGTCACACGCAGGTTACAGTCATGCAGAAAGCAGGACTCATGAACGCTGTTAGAATTAAGTTTTCTGAAATGGCATAGCCAGAAAATAAAGTATTATTGGTACAAGAAAAGCAAGCGGATAATAAAAAAAGACAATGGTCTCTGAAAGAAAAGAAAATCCTACTTGCTATCACAAGTATGGAATGTGAGAATTATCTTAAAATAGAAAGATATCCTGAAATTGAGAGTTTTTTTCTGTAACTGACAGAATGTGAAGACTGGGAGATGAATGAATGTGTGTGTGACATTTTTTAGTACAAGAAGCCAGAGAGTAACATTTTACACTTTACAGGTCATATAGTTCTGTTGGAACTACTCATCCTGGTCATTAGAGTGAAAAAATAGTCATAGACAAGACACAAGAAAATGCGTGAGGGTGTGTTTCAAAGACTTTGTTTATAAAACAAAGACTGTTTACAAAAACAAGAGGTGGACCAGACTTGTTCCACTGTGCCATAATGTCTAAACCCTCCCTGAGCTACAACATTGTAATTGACTAATTAAAAAGTGTGCACAAAAAAGAATATTTGAAGCAAAACTAAAATAATCACTTTTGTCTTCTGTTAAATTCTTTCTCTTTTTTCAGATACAAACTGATGATGTATGTAGTGTATTCAAAGAAGTCCTCTTTACTACGGAGTCTGTTTCCCCAAAATCCCACATGAATTTTAACTGAAAGTATGTCAGTGTCATAAAACTTACCATTGCATTCCATTTTATGAAATGCAAGATATTCATAAAAATCTACTTATATCTGATACACTAGAAAATGATATTCAACAATTCATCACTATGCTATTAAAGACAAATATAATCATGAAATCTTAATTTTGTTGCTTTCAGATTGTAAATTGATAAAATGTTAATTGAATCTTTTTAATTTTAACTTACAAGTAGTCAAAATTCTTAATTCCATAGATATCTATTAACACAATACGTATTCACTTCTGTTGTTTCAACATTAAAAACTTTGGCTAAAAGTTTTGAATATTTATTTTCAGATAAGTAAATGTAAGACTGCAAATGTTGGTTTTTATGAACTAATTAATAAATTAATGACACGCACTAGGCAGTTTTGTATGGTTTTCTCATGAAAATAGGTCATAATTAAAGAAGTTTTTATTTAACAATATGTACCGAAATCTTTCAAAATTTTCTGTATCACACACACACACACATATACAAGAATTTGGTTACTAAAGTTCACATAATAATTTTAAATAATGAAGTGAATTGTTATCTTCTGAATGTTCATGCTCCCATACAACTTGTAGCTCATAACCAAATACCTGGTGTGATAATATTAGAATGTGGAGCCTTTAGAAAATGATTGGGTCATAAAGGCCCCACTCGCATTAATAGGATTAATGTTCTTCTCAAGAAGGCTTTGAGGAAGATTCTTTCCCCTTTTCCCTTTCCTGTTTGAGGACATAGAGAAACACAGTCATTAGACATAGAATCATCTGGGGCCTTGATCTTGGAATTTCCATGCACTGGTACTGTAAAACATAAATTTACAATGCTAATAAATTATCTAGCCTGAAACATTTCGTTATAGTAGCCCGAACTGGCTAAGACAAAAATTCATAATTATGTTAAGCAAAAAAAAAAAAAAAAAGGGAGGCCACACTTAGCATTCTTTCAGGTAAGGGGTGGGATGCATCTCCCCACTACATTTACGTCTAACAATAACAATGCAATTCTGAAATTCCACAAGATCACCATGTAGAAGAGTATTCCATTTTTTCAACATGCTTCAAATTCAAGTTATTCCTACTGGCTTTCAATTTTGACTTGTACTGTCCCAGGCAGAGAATTAGGGCCAGTTGGTAGACATGTATCTCTTTAACAACAAGTCAGACGGCTCTGTTTTAGTTATCTTTTTTGTTCAACATTCTGTTTCATTCAAGAATTGACTAGTAGAATGAATAGGCTTAAATTTAATAAACAGTTCTTTTTTTCTATAGTTATTTCTAATACATAAGGAATATATTCATCTTGGGAGTTGGCTCACATCCATCTCATATCTTAAACTTTTTTACTTCACTTCCCCTTTTCTCTCAACCATTCTCTACATCTCTAGAACCCTAACCCATTTGCAAAAGTTGAATTTTCTCATTTCTTTTTATTTCTCTTTGGTTTTGCTTTATAATTTATTTATATTTGGGTTTCTCATATATGGTAAATCATACACTATTTAAGCTTGTGTGTCTGATTTATTCTACTTAACATTATGGTCTCAAGATGCATTTGTTTTCCCACAAATAACTCAAATTTACCCTTCTTTATAGCTGATCAATACTAGATTGTGTATAAATACCTTATTTCTTCACCCATTCAATTGTTAATGGACATATAGGTTGCTATGTAGCTATTATGAGTTGTACTACTATAAACATGGGTATGCATGTATCATTGTAATGTGATGTCTTTAACTCTTTGGCAGATATGTAGAAGAGGAATAGCCAGATCAAACGGAATTTCTAATTTTAGTTTTTTTGAGGAATGTCTGTACTGATTTCCAGAGTAGATATACTAGTTTACACTGCCAAAACCAAGGTAGAAATGTTCCTATTTCCCTGCAGTCTCACTACTACTTGTATTTGAATTATTGTTAATAACCATCTTTCTGGAGTAAGGTGAAATAACAGTGTTGTTTTTATTTGCATTTCTGTATGGCCAAAGACTCAGAGTTTTTATTTTTTTATATTTTTTTTCCATGTAGTTACAGGTCATTTGTTCTTAGTCATCTGGAAATCAGATAATTCATTTCAATTGCTCATTTTTCATTGCACCTTTATTATCAGGTGTCTACTTTTTGTGAAACCTTTATGTAAAATATATATACTAGATATTAGTCCTCTGTCCAAAAGTAGTTGGCAGATTTTTGTGTAAGTTTTCTTCAATCTTTTGGTTATTTCCTTTGATAAGCAGAGGCCTTTTGATTTTATATAATCTCATTTATTTATTCCCTATTTCTTGTGCAGTTTGGGTTCTCTTCAGAAAGTCCAAAACTGTGCCTATATCTTCAAAGGTTTAACTGCACCTTACCCTTCCAGCAGATTAAGCCATTCCACTTCAATAACTAAGTCTTTGATCCATTTCGATATTACTGCACGGTCAGAGTTGTGCATCTAGGTTAAAATCTTCTGCATGGAGTTTGCAATAAGGGAACCAGTGTTCAGATTCTCACTCTGCTCAACAATGTTACTGAGAAGTTTCAAAAAATATTCCTGAATCTCAATTTTATCTGATAAATAGAAGTAGTAGCAATTGCTTTTGCAAAATTATTACTCGGGATCAAATTATTTACTAATGAACGAATTTGAAAACTTCACTAGAGGACAATAATTTTTGCTTTTGCAATGGCACTCTTAAGACTGAAAGTACGAGATAGAGTGCTGCATGAGAAAGGGACCAGCAGAACTTATAAATGTGCAAGGATATTTCAGGAAGTTTGACATTTATGGGAAGGAACAAAATCTATTTAAGTTAACTAGGGCAGGCTTCTGGTTTGGGTTCCAGTAGTTACAAGCTACTATGCATGGCAAGCATTTAAGGCAGTAGGAAACTTCTGCACATACATCGCCAAGAACAAGAAGTATTGCATGTCATATTTATTTGTTAATCAGAAGATACTCAGTGTTTAAACTGACATACATAATACAGCATGCAAAATCTTTCTCATACCACTACCTAAACCTACTTCTCTGAGCTTAATCATGCTATTTAATTGCCAAGCTTAATTTGAAAATAATTGTTCACAGCAATTAAGTAAATGCCCTGATTTCATTAACAGACTTTCTAATTAGAACCTACAACATAAAAGTGCTAATGTTGCTTCATTAGCTTTGATTTACTGTTTCTAATAGTAACTTTTTTATGATTCTTTTTTTCAAACCTGAGACTGTGTTGTAGGGTTAATTACATTTGGTTCTTGCAAGTATCAAGGGAAAATTATTCATAAATTAAATATAGATATATTTTAACTTAAAATTTATTTTAAATTTTCACATTAAACACATACTGGGAAGAACATTTTAAAGCCTTCTCATTGCAGAATAGTTTGAAGCAATTAGTGAGAATTGTATTTGGCTTGGATTGAAAGCAAGCAGGTTTTTCAAAATTGAATATGCTCTTTCACATATGGCACTCAATTGTAAAACAGAACAGTAAAACAAACACAAGAAGTAATTGAAACATAAGCCATTATTGAATTTTTAAATTGTCCATTGAATAGAATGGGAAATGGCTTAGGTTAATAGTAATATTATAATCTCAGATAGCCTCATTAACAACCCCCGGTACGTAAAACTTTTTTTTTTTGTTGTTGTTAATGAGAAAAACCTAAGAAATTGGTTATTTTTTCTATTATAGCTTCTGTTTTGCCAAACACACAGAACTTTCCTATGTTTTCAAGCAAGTATTGCAATATACCTACTCTCAGCAAAATTAAAGTAAGACATGGAAAATATGTTGACTGTTAAATTGGTGGTAAGTTAGGCACTGATAAGATAAGCAGTCTTGAATATTATTGGTAATATTATACTTTGCGAGTGAGGGAGGCTGAGCCTAGAGATTTTCTGGTTGAATTTGTGTGTGTGTGTGTGTGTGTGTGTGTGTGTGTGTGTGTGTGTGTGTGTGTGTGATTTCTAGTAGGAATCCTTGCGAAGTGAAGTTGTCTCCTACTTTATATATAAATTGAATGGTAACTACAGTGGCTGATACTCCAAGTAGAACAAGTGGCAGTGTATGCCTTACAATTATTTTAAAAACACAGAAACAATATTCTCTGTCTCCTGCTCAATATTATTTCTATTGTACCTAATACTTTAATCAAAACCACAAAAGGAAAACAAAAAAAAATGAGAAAATATAACTTTAAAACAAGATATTGTGCTTATTTTATTTTTTACAGGAAATAGATGACTTAATTTTTTTCTAGTAATTTAGATAAACATATAACAGAGTAACAGATGTTTAAATATTGTTGACTGAAATTCATAAGGAAAAAAAAGGGATCAGAAGCTCAGTAATAGCCATGTGAATTAATGCATACACATACATATACACTTGCCTTCACACCAAAACATATTTCCCTTGAAGTATACATATTCATGAATGTAATGCGATGCATTGTAGTGGCTATTTTAGGAAGTTATACAGTGGAGGTTTGACTAAAGAGAGAAAATAAAACATGATGTTGTATGTCTTTTCAATGATTTTGCTGAAGAAGCTGTATAATTCCATTAATTTCACTTTTCATATAAAAACTGAAAAGGAAAATATGATAAAATATTTCCCACTAATCATTGTAAAAGAATTAACTAATTTTGTGTATTTTAGCTTCACAGAAAAATTTTATAGGAAGTATAGATAATTCCCATACATCACCTGTCCCTACACATTTACAATCTTCTCTATAACAGAGATCCTACCAACAAGCGCTACATTTATTATGATCAGTGGACTTGCTTTGACTTATCTTTATCATCCGTCAATACAGTTCATGTTAGGGTCCATCCTCGGTGACATACTTTCTGCAGACTTTTATGAGGGTATAATGACTGCATTCACCATTGCATTTCATATAGTTTACTGCCTTCTCTATTCATCCATCCCTCCTTCTCAAACTCTGTCAACCACTAATATTTTGGTGTTGGTATAATTTTGTTTTTCCAGGCTGTAATAAAGGTGGAACAATACAGTATGTAAAGTTCACAAATTAGTTTATTTCCCTTATTAATACGTAGTTAATGTCCTTGTTTTTCATGGTTTGATAGCAAATCTCTTCTTAACACTGAACAATATTCCATTATTTGGATGTACCATATTTATTTCCATCCACTAACATACCAAAGGGTACCTGGCTCTATTCTAGTTTGGGTGGTTATGAATAAAGTTGGCATTAACATTCATGCATAGGTTTTTGCGTGAACTGAATTTAGTTAGATAAAATGTCTTCAATGGTAAAATTATTTTTTTCCTATACACAGTTGAAACATACAGTCATGGAATAACCATCTACCTGTTTTTTTGTGGGCCAACTGCAAATATCAATTAAAATGAATCAAAAATTTATGTGCAAGATCTGATCTTATCAAACTACTAAAATATTTCAGAATACTACAGTAATCAAATATTTTTAAAGATCACTCAACTAGATCAGGAAATAAATTTAGAAATAGGTGGATTGTTGTGCATATATATGTGAATGGCTAAAGAAGATGTGGTTTTTCTACACAATATAGTACTGCTGTGCCATAAAAAGGACAAGCTTGAGACATTCATAGGTAAATGGATGCACCTTGAGAACATACTCTTAAGTGAAATAAATCAGACACACATGAGTACATATCAAATTACTTTTCTGATATGAGAAACCATAACTGCAAATAAGGACAAAAAGGTATAATAGATATTATGTAAAAGAAAGATAATATTCAAAAGAGAGGAGAACTAGAGGAGGGAGGAGAAGGCGGAAAAGCAAAGAAAGGAAAAAAGGGAAAATGTAAAGCTGTTATAAATAAGGAGGGGAGGGGGAGAGGAATGGGGGAAGGAGGGGACTAAGATATACCGAGTACAGATAAATATTAACTATGATACATGTGATCATTATATGTACAATGTACCAATACATGTTCTTGGTAAATAAATTAAAAAAAGAAAGAAATAGAACTAAACTACAGAGTTTGAGTACAGCAACAGAAACAATCTCAAACATGAAGAGACGACATATAAAGTGATAGAAACTATTGGCAAATTATATCCCTCAGAAGGAGTTAATATTTAGAACACAGAGCCTCAGTAGTGAATAGTAAATAAGTAAATAAAAATGCATGATAAATCTAAGTAGACATTCCTTAAAAGCAGATATATAAAAAGCCAACAGGCAAATGAAAACAACAACAACAAAAAAAAACACATGCAGCATAATAATCATCAGGGAAACGTAAAAGAAACCACACAGGTGTGTTACGTCAACCAGGCAGGAATGGTTAGTATCAAAAGCAGGAAACACGGGAAATGATGCAGCAATGTGGAAGAAGGGAAACTTCTACAACCTAACTGTTGGTAGGAATTAAAATTAGTTCAGTCATTATGGAAAATAGTATGGATGTTCTTCAAGAAGTTCGAAGTAGAATTACCACATGATCCAGGAAGCACACTACAATGGATACATTTAAAGAAGTGAAATTACTTCTTTATCAGGGACACTTGTACTTCCTTTTTTTTTTTTTTTTTTTTTCTGGTGCTGGGGAGCAAACTCAGGGCCTTGTGCTGGCCAAGCAAGCGATCTAACCGCTGAGCTAAATCCCTAGGCCCTGTACTTTCATACTTATTGAAGCACTGTATTAAATAGTCAAGAGATAAAAGCAATCTAAATATCTATCATTTCATGAAAAAATAAACTTAATATGGGGCATATACCCAATAAAATCCCCTTCAGCTATAATAATGAAATCCTATGATTTGTGGCAAAAAGGATAAAATAGGAGATAATTTCATTAAGTGAAATTAGCCAGGCACAGAATGACAAGTACCACATGATCTCACTCATGTGGAACTTGAAAAAGTTGATTTCATAAACTTTTAAATTAAAATTGTGTTTGTCAAATACTGGAGAATGTAAGGAAGGGCAAAGGATGAGGGTATATTGACCAATATGTACAATATTATAGTTAGAAAGGAGCAAGAATTCCTGATTTTGCTATCACACAGGAAACTGAATGTAGATAACAATAATTTACTGTATTTGTCAAGTAGCATGGAAAATGATTTTGAATGTTTTCACATAAAGAAATTAAAAATGTATGAAGAGGTAGTCTTTGTTTAAGGGTTACATAGTGTATATGTATCTCAAAATATCACATGGTACTCCATAAATATGGAAAATTTTTGCTTTCATATACCAGTTAAAAAGCAAATTTTAATAAAAATTTTATATAATAAAGCTAAGTAGCCTGCAAATAAGCCACTTACTACAACACACACACACACACACACACACACACACACACACACACACACAACATACACACAAAGACAAATATAATATACTCTTGGATATGTGTTTACCAAAAAATATAATTTTTTCCAACAAATATAATTTTAAATTCTAAACATATAATAAATCTGTGTAAAACAAATAACCATACTTCCTGGGTCCACTCTTATTTCAATCTATTAGAAGCCTGAAGAACCAAATGTGATTATCAACATAAATATTAAATAAATAATACATAAAAATCAATGAAGATAAACTAATGAAAATGATCATGTTATACGCCAATTAGATTTTGCAAAAGCAGGTTGATTTATCCTTTAAAATTGATCTTCCTTCAGTCTTTCCCTCCGAACTAAGGGGTATCACCATTATTCCAGTTACTCAAATGAGCAAATGTGTAATCAACTTTGAATCCGTCCTTTGGCTTATTCTTACAATTTATTTCCGAGTAAGTTATATCAGTTCTGCTTCCAACATACTGCTCAAGGTCATTAACTTCTTTCCATCTCTCATTTTGGTTGCATCATCCACTTTGCCTAAATCCAGTAAAAGTTCTCACTGCTTGTGGATTTTCACTCATCAGCTCCCCTCACAGTAGGGTGTGTTACCTTAAGAAACAAACCAAAATACATAAATAGGGTCTTTATCTCTTTGCTCAGAACTCTTCACTAGCATCTCAAGTCATAAGAAATAAAATTAAAACCATCTACCATGATTAGTTTTCTGCCACTGGTGTGTGTCTGAAATGTTCACTTTCACATTTCGTTTTCTGGTGTGGAACAGAAAGAGCCAAAACACTGTTGTCTCTGCCTGAAGCACTATTCTCATAATTCATCTAATGTTTGTCTCTTTTTCATCCATTAAGCTGCAACTTAAATGCTGCCTCTGCAATCACGAATAAAGCTTTAAAAAAATATTTGTGTTACTATTCTCTTTTTGTCCATGTAGAACTCAATATAATTCACAGTTATCTCATTTATTTGGGGATATTCTTATTTAATTCCTTCTTACCCACAACTAGATGGTTATATTTTCAATTTTTCACATATGGCCTGGCATGCTATAAAATTCACAATCTTGAAAAGTTAAATGAGTGAATGACTGAACATTTACACAACCATTCTTGAAAGTGGGTGTGACAGATAATCCCATAGCCAGCTAAATTATTATTATGTGCTAATAATTTAGAATAACTTACAATATGAAAATGTTAATATCATACTGATATTCAAAACAAAATCTACTTGATTTGGAATACTACTTGATTTGAATACTACTGAAGAGCAATTGATGGAGCTAGAATTCACAAATACAAAATTTGTACTAAAATTGGTATGACAGTGAACAGGTACCAAACATTAAGTACCAAAACAAGAACTATAAATATAACTAAAAACAAATGCAAATTAATGATAGATTGATAAAGCAATGAAAGATAATTATAATTATATATTATTACCATTAATTATTTGCCTTTTGAGGTATCAATAAAAGCTTTAAGACCATATTGATAAACAATGGACCCCAAAGAATAGACTTGCAGGTCTAAGCATATAAAATATTTAATTTTATGATGACATACCGCTATTTAATTTAAATTTCTAACACTAACAAATTGCAGAATGGAGTTACACATAAATGAGTACTGGTAAAAGTAAAATAAAGTCATGTTTCTATGGCAGTGGTAATTTCAGAGTATATGATGGCCTCAAAAAACAAAATCAAAAATAGAAAAGCATTTTAAAACTAATTGTAAATCAAAATTACAGATATGACAGTATAAATACTATTCTACTTATTAATTAAAAGTACAATCAGAAGGAATTTGTTGTTATAGTAATATAACCCAATAAAGTTAATGTCTAACCAAATCATTAACTGTTTTCATAGGGAAAAGGAAAGTTGCAATTAAAACCAACGAGAAAAAACATTATTATTATTTTTTTAGATATGGAAAATTGTATTTAAGTGTGAAATGTATTTCCTTAATCTTGGAGATTATATAGATCCAATACAGACAGCACATAGTTGGAAATTCTGTAATCTGTAATGAGCATTAAAAGACACAAAACGCATTGAGTCGACTCGGTTCAGTAAAACCAGTATCAGTCCTCAACTCACTCCGAGAAGTAAAGACAAGAGGCTGCAGTAACACTGAGTTTTCGCTATCTCACAAGTGGCTGAGTGCAGGACAGAACTGGACATCACCCACCTGGAACTCAGGCTGGTAGATCCCTGCTGCCTGCGGGATCCTTGCATTATAGGAGGCCTGGAACGAAGGTCGGCTGACCCGTGGTCTGTCTCCAAGTTAAGGTCAAGTTAAGAGAAGGAGTTTGAGGAAGAGTCATCCCACACAGGAGAACAATCGGGAGGACTTGGCTTGTGAATAAATGAGTGTGCTGCTAAGTAAGACAGGATGCTTACAAAATGCAGATTCTGTTGAGCTGATTAGCAAGATCCTAACCAGAAAAAGTAAACTGAGTGTTCCTGAAACTCCAGTCCCTTCTTCGTTAGCACTGTAAGCTTTGTCTTGTGGAAGGAAGTCTTCCCTCGGTAATAGCGGTGCCCTTAAACTTGAACATGGTTCACGCTGCCCTAGTAATTGTAAGATCTTTAAGAAGTTGTCTTAAAAGAGTCAGGTATGAATAGAACTAAATTTAAACTATAAAAATGTATTAGTGTTGTCTTTCTGAGATGGAAGTTTTTTCATCTTTCTGAACTTCCAACTAAGGAATAGTTTCATCACTACTCACTCGCAGCCTACTTCTCACGTATGTTTGCAATTGCTGGATTCTGTTTGTTAGTGATTGTAAGAAGTTACTGAACACAGAGGAAACATGTTTGCTTTCACTCTTCTAGGAACATAGGAGACATCTCAGTAAATTGATACTGATTCGTGCATGTGTCCGAGTGAAAATTATAGTTATTTTATTGCTTGTTTTAGTCCAGGTATTATGTCAAACAGTTAATTATTATGTGATGGAATTTTTTCAGTAGCCCAATATAATAGCGTGATTATAATCTTAATTTTACCAGTAAAAAACAAAACTGTGGCTTTGTAAGTTTAAATGAATGTGACAAAGGATACAATGAGATATAAATCCCCAAACGACACTTGCAGCAATTTTAGGCAGAAAAACTGAAATAGTCACAGAATACTTGGAGCTATCATTGAACAGCACTTTTTTGGTGAGTTTCTAGAATAAGTAGTCATTTTATCAAGAAGCTTTTGTAGGAGTTTTAGTCTCAGGTGGGCACAATTCCTGTGCAGATCCAGGTGTGAATTTCCAATATATATTTTGTTACATTTAATCATTAATATAGATGTTAGTATATCTGCTGCTAAAGCGAGCACAGTATCGATGTTAACATGGTGCATCATTAGTACAATAGCTTTCTTCCTCTTTAATTTTGCATCAAGGTTAAATGTGGGATAAGTTATAGCCAGATCAGGAGCAACTATATAGCACTGATTATAAAATCAATCCCTAAAATATATCTTTTATTAAGTATAGATACGTTTTAATAATCTTATTGCTAAGCATTTACTACAATATCTAATTCTATCTTCATATTTTATACTTCTTGAGGAATCATAAAAATAATCTGAGTAAAAAATAGTTTACCTTATGAATATATTCCCTAGTGATTTTCATAATAGTAGATATAATTTATTGATAATGATTTCAATTTTTTTCCACTTTTAGAACAGCTATTGCTAAATATTGTAATTAGTTTGATAGTTCAGGTTATTATCATATTCCTGACATATCATTGGATTTTGTTAATAAATCACCTGATTTTTACAAAATATTTTCTAAATATTACTGTTCATGCTTATATCTACCTGTCAGGACTCAAACCATAAGATAATACTTGACAGTACTCAGTTGTTTTAGATTTATATAAAATTGCACAATTACACCTTTTACTGGTAGATTTTCCTAGTTGAAAGTTTGGTTTCTGAATCAGACTCCCTTTTTATGCATTTCATCAGCAAACTTCTGTGAAGTAGGTATTATGGTGTGGGGAAAATGTGGTTTAAAAAAACAAGGAATTTTCTGATGAACATATTGCTGATAAGCAGGAGATTCAGTATTTGAACCCAATTATCAAATTATTGTCACAGGGAATATTTATAAATAATAATGAAAACAGAAACAATCAGAGCAGTGCTGTACCATCTTTATAGTGTGTTTTGCTCCTTTTCCAGCATGAACTACACTGAATTCCATTAAAATGCCTTTATTTAGTCAAGAGTCAGGCCGAGGTTGTCTGTAACACACAGAGGTGGACAAGATACTCATGGCCTATATCTTGTATTCAAAATTAAATGTTTCTCATCCTTTTTTAGTAGCTGTGAGTGAGACCAGACATGGATGGAAAAATCTCCTTTAAAGAACAAGCCAGATGGAAAGCTAAAGCACCAATACCTTAAATGTATATTCCTGTCTCTTTTAGCTTATTATCTACATTGCGGTCCAGTGAAAGAAATGTGCATAGATGGAAGAAAAATAGTTTTGGAAGAATGCAAATTTAACTTTCATAGTAAAGGGAAGAGGCAGGAAAATAGGAATGGGATTAAGGCAAGAAAGATGTTTGATAGAATGAATGCAAAGAGAACAAGAGATGAAAATTGAAATGAGTGATGATTCACAACGTCACAAGAGAAGGAGACAAATAGGTAGGAAGCCAAAAAGTTAGAATTGGAAGGATGTTTTTCTAATGAGCAATCTCTCCAAAGAGATAAACTCTTCCACTGTGGGATCTTCTGGCCCCTTTCCAGAGAACAGCGCTTGGTTTTGGGGGTGGCATGGATTCCATTCAGATCTTAGCTCTACACCTTATACTCTCTGTAACTGTCAGCAATCGGTGTAGTTCTCCTGTCCTCAACTTCTTTATATTAAAAATGATCACAAACTTGAGGAGAAAATATGAGGATACTAAATGAAGCAGGGTAGTTTTTGTCCATACCTGAGGTTTGTGGATGCTAAATGAAGTAGAACAGTTTCCTTCACATAAGTGTCCAATAAATATTGGCCATTCTTATATGTTACCAATCTTGTCTGTTGTAAAGTCTTCCTCTCTATAAAAGTGATCTATCTAAACCACACCCAGGACTCTCTCTTCTCTGCTCCATCTGCACTCATATGTTAGAAGAATGATTAAAAGCTGCAGTCCACTGAAATGATATATAACTTCTTTGTGATTTCAGCTGCTTCTTTACGTTCCACTTGAAACGTCCCTGGAGTTCCTGCTCCTGCAGCATAAACTGCCTTCGGTCCTCTATGAGGATATCAGTGCAGCTTACTTTCTTGCGTTGTTAAGCATATTCTCCACAGAGCTTCATTCTTCACTGCATATTTATCGCCACCAATAAATTCTACCTCTTATCGAACATATCAGTCAATATTAGTGTTAGAGAAAAATCTGTATTAGTTATATGTTTAGCTACAAACCAACATAGTTTTTATCAGCTTCTAACCACAGATAGCTTAGTTTCTGTGGACCAAGCACAGGTGGGTCCTCTGGGTGTGGTTCACTTACAAAACTGAAATCAAGACATCGATCACAGCTGCGTTCATCACAAGGGTCTACTGGGAAGAAAGGGTTAAACTGATGTGGCTGTCCGCAGAATCCAGTTGATTTGGGTTGTTAATGTGAGGGCCTCATTTACTAGCTGTCTGCTAACCTGAGACTACCCTTAGTTGTTCACTTTGTAGGAAAGGAAAGAAATAAAAATTCTGAATTCTTAGCCAGAAATCCAATAAAAGACAAATTAACACGAGAAAAACAAAGCAACCAGAGTTTCATTAACATGGGCATTACACATATACTTCATATTACTTTTAGAGATTCAGCAATTCCGGAGAGGGAGCTTAGAACTATGGTTCACTTAACATCTTCAACAGAGAACAATACCTCTCCAGTAAAATATCAAGACAAATGAAAAGGACATTATATTTCTAGAGGTGGAAAAGAGCGGGCAGGTAAATATGAGACAAAGACTCCTCGGTGAATTTAATCTAGAATTTTTTCCCTGTTGTTGATAGATTGTTGGGAATCTAAAGGTGTCACTGGTAATCAAAATTTGCACTTTCTGAGGAGGAAGGTATTTGTAAGTTTGCTTCCTGTTTTTATGCAAATAAGAGGCAGACAAAGTGCTTCCTTTGATTCATGTTTCTTGTTAATTGCCTTCAACTCAAAAGAGTAGGATGCCAAAGTGTCCTGCATTGGAATAGCTTATCTTGGTGCCCCCTGGTCAGCTTCTGTAATACTTCCACTTACTTTGTCAAACCAAAAGAAGTTGCATCTACAGACAAGAGAGAGGTTATAATCTTCCTAAGTCCCATGTCCCAAGAAGTCTCCTTGCCTGTCCAAGGCTGACAAAAGTAATCATCTTCATAATATTTTATAACTATTTGATTTTTATGTAAGTCTTAATCCTTGACCTCAATTACTTCAGGGACTATGTCTTCATCTTCTCTTGTCTTTACAGCGTAGTAGCAAGAACAAAATGAATACTAAAAATATGTCTTTAATGTATACATTAAATAAATGTAGAGAGATTATTCACTTCGATTTTAATGGGTGAGAATTATATCTCGGTCATATAAATTCCTATCAGCACAGAGAAAGAGTGGTCTCTCTGCTTTGTAGGCAGCACATATACAGAGCAGCAGACCCCAACTACAAGAAAACTGAAATGGCTGAGCAGAGAATCCCAGAAGTGCAGTTCAAGGGGACTAAACTCCTGTGTTGTAGTAGACATGATATCAGTGTACATCATCATTCATTACCGTCTAGTGTCTGCCCAGCTGTTCTGTACAGTGGGCTCTTAGTGATGATGAGAGTTCAGTTTTCGCATTAAATACACCTATTCAATTATTTTAAAATACTACTTGAAATATTGCTAGTCGGTCGACTTCAAATTGGTGAGTTGAAATGAAAAAAAAATATTTTCAGCATATGCAGAGAGAATGAAAAGTAGCACATTTGTGAATGCAATGGTTATGAATTGTCTAATGATGAAAACATTAAATTGAATTATTGTGTGAAGTTTGTCATTGGGATCTTTCAGATCTCCAGTTTCTGTAGAAAAATAAAATTAGCAACCAAAATGTATTAGACTTAAGAAGTAGTATTTATACAGCTTTTGGGCACAAGTTGAGTGAAGCAATTAAAAATTGAAATCAGTCATCTTTGAATGAGGTATGCATTTATCTGCTCTACAAAGAACATGGGAAAAAAAGAAGCAACAAGATACATCATGTACAGGTACAAATCCCCTATGATGAATGTTATCACTATGTACATCTAAAATGTACCATTAAAATAAAATAAATTAAATTTTAAAAAGAACATAATTATCAAGTCAGTTCAAAGACATTAATAAAATTTGCATAAAAATAAAATGTAGAGCTGTATTTTCTTGAACTCTCAAGTTTACAGGTCCTCTTACTAAATTTCCCTGGCCTCAGGCACTAATTTCTACTTGGCCTGAGTTAAAACTGAGTTGCTGGAAAATAACGACCAGCAATTTCCTCAGCAATACTGCAGGACGCTTCTTCCGGCCTTGCACCTGAAATGGCCTCTTTAGTAAAAGCGCCTGCCAGCACACCTCAAACTTTGCTGAAGATTTTGTTCTTCAGTTTTCTGTTGTTGACCTGCAAAGTAGTTCCCCCTACCTAAAGTCCTAGAAATGCCCCTTCATGCTTGCTAAACACCTTTGGAGAAGTTCACTTTATGTAATATTTCTGCTAAGGGGGGTGATTTTATTCATCCTAAAATCATTATTTATTTAAAAGTACAGTTAACATTACTTTGTTTAATACTAAATTTTACATTTAGGCTTTTTTCCCCTCTTAAAATAGCTCACAGAAAAAGTTTATTTGCATTTTGGGGGGAGACACGTTTAAAAATCTGAATTAGAGAGTGAACTGTAAAAAAAAAAAAAAATCATGTTGTATTACTAATCTATTTGATCAATGAGTTTTAAAATACCATAAGATTAGGAAATGTAAATTGATTTCCAGTATGTCTAAAACCCTAAATTCTCCAGTGACATATCCACGAAAAACATTTCCCACTGTTAGAAAAAATCATATTTTTACTGATTTTTGGCCATGTGTTAAAAATAAATTCAGTTTTCATCTTGCACCTCATTTTCATATCAAAAATAATACTATCATCATGTCAGTCAGTCAAACACAGAAAATGGAAAAATAATTGTAATAAATGAGTCAGAGTTGCAGGTAGGAGTTTCAATAATCTGTTGTGGATTAAATAAATCTTTTACATACTGTTAGAGTCAACAAACTGTTGCTTATTATTCAACTGTACAACCTATGTAAACATTACTTTTACTAAATAAATATTTCATCTAGATTTTGGAATTTTGAATGGTAATTTTTAAAAACAGTTGATGTGCTAATGTGTCGAAGGAAGAAACAAGAATTTCAGTAAAATTTATAGTTATCAGATAAGTATATATTCAAACAATATGAAAATCTATATTTAACCTCATTTTTATTCAGATACAAAGAGTAAATTGTATGATATATTCAAAGCATATTTTCAAGAGATATTAGTTTTACATTTCACTCTAAAAATATGTTTAATTTTCAATAACTCAATCAGAAAATCTTATTAAATATATTAAGAGCTTAATTTTTAATATATTATTTGGTCTAAAACTTAATCACATTTTGAATATTTTTTAACTTTTGGGCTGTTTTATTGTTTGTCTCTCTCTCACTGTCTTACATACTTAGATCTAATGAAAGTTTACTTTGTATATTTTAAAGATTTTGATGGTACTTTCTTTAGTAATTGTTTTAAATTAGGCGCTAGAATGTCACAAGTATTTTCTGTTATTTCCTGGTTATGAAAATGATTTTATCAATTGTCCTTTGTCTTCCAAAATATGTTCTTTTTTTATTTTTATGTATTTTACTTTCCTTAAAGCATTACACTTATTAAAAATTATTAACTTTTATCCAACTTACTTCAGTGCTATTTTATCAATTTAAAAAAAAATAAAAATTAAAAAGAAACATGCTAAAACATTCAGAAACTTTACACTTATTCTAGAATACTATTTTTATAATCCACCTGTGATAAAACAGCTTTAAAAAAACCGAATTTGTTATAAAATTGAAATAATTATATGTAATAAGATGCAGTGTAATTAAAAGATCAGAATTTAATAAAATACTTTAGTTATTGTTTTATTTGCTTTGAAGGGTAAGTTACGATTAACATTTTAATGATGTGCTACATTACAATTGCCTGGTTTCAATTTCCACCGGAATTATGATACTGTTCAACAATGTTATTTAAAGAGATTAAGTATCCTGGTGTGTAATAACGTGGAGTCAATTTTAGATTGTGGACATTGAAATAAGGAAACAAAATTAAGTGAAAACTCTGCCTGGATTCTGCTATCTAGCATGCAAATCATTTACACCACGTGACTTCTTACTGCTCATGTTTTTATATTCCCCGGAGAACTTTACTACACTTAGCTATTTCTTAACATCCCTGTTTAGCTATTTAGAGAAAAGGCAGAGCATGAGTAAATACCACCTGGAAACTTTAATTAATTTTTTATTCATATATATATATATATATATATATATAGTATACAGTAGTTGGTTCTCTTGGCACAAATGCAATGAATAAAAAAAAATCAGAAAACAAAAATCCCTGAAATAACAGAAGGAAGAAATAGTAAAATGCATATTTTCATCTTTTTGATTCTTTATGTGAATTCATTTGGTGATCTTAAACTGAAGCTGGATCTGGATCCTGTGAAAGTCTTCTTAAACAAAGACTTGCTTTGCTGGTGGTGATTGTGGTACTGGGAGAGATTTTTAGAAGGCATAGTTCACTCAAGGCAATATCTAAATGTACGCTAATAATTGAGTAACGATACATGTAAATTTGTAAGGGAGGCTTTGATCTTCTCTTCGGTGGCTTAGGATCTAAAGCACAGCACCATTTGGGTCTGAAGAGTGCCCTGGTCTAGTTGGTTAATTAAATACATGACTTAGAGTATTTCTAAGCAAAACCACATATTTGTGTAGTTATTTTATGGTACAAATATCTTAAAATTCAGTTATTATAGTTTATAATCTTCTTAAAAACCTTGTGATAAAGAAATAAAAGAATCACTATCTTAATTTTAGCTACAAAAAATATTTCATGAAAACACTAGGGAACTCGTACTTGCCTCTGGGAGGTAGAAGGAGACATACATTCAACCGTCTTTTTTCTAATGTGTTTTTGCTCTTTCCAATCAGTCTCTGGTATATCACCAGACAACCTGTTTATACAACAAATTACATTTGGTAGAGCTAATTGTCCTGACAGAGAATACCATCTTAATGAATTTTAGCAGGTTCTCAGAAGGGAAAAACTCAAAAAAGATATTAACAGGGTTTTGAGGTCTAGGCTCAAATGGCTTAAGATCTGTTCCCAAAGGTGATTAATTGGCTTAGATTAAGAAATATTTACTACATAAAATATTAGATTGGTGAGCATAATGAGGTGAACATCTTGGAGGGAAATGGAACCAGAGCTTGCTTGGAATGTAAGCTGTTTACTCCAAGGAACAGTGTCATCTAATTAAATTGTATCTCCAGGAATTTCCTGGAGCAAACAGTGAAGTCATTACTTGAATTAGGTCTTACCTTTTCTGACAAGTGACTAAGAAATATTTTCTCTGGTATTTTCAGTTCTTGGTTCTTCCTTGTGGTATTTCATCACTGGAACGAAAGGACACACGATGATCTTCTGTCATTCCAGATCTCCACACACTTTGGTGTCGTAATTGCACATTATGTTTCTGATGGCAGCAATAATATCTCCTAAAACCTAACTCAGGTTTCCCTGTTCTTGTTGGATGATATTTTATTGGCTTGGTTGACAGAATATTGTGCAACAACATGTAAAACTATGAAAGTCACACATCTTTATACTAAAAAATGAGACATTTAGGATGAAAAATTTAGTTCTAAACCAGCAACTATAGTGACTCAATAAAACATGTTTTGCTCATTAGCTGAAGAACAAACAGATAAGTTTAATTAATAAAGACAAAGAGGAGACTTGTAAAGGAATTAGTTATATATTCCAGGTTATGAAATAGGTTTGCATATAGTTCTTCATAGTGTTGTACTTCTGTGGTGTAAGGTGTAATATCTCCCTTTATTTAACCTATAATTTAATTAATTGCATCATCTTGCTCTTTTTCTTGGTGCAGTTAAGAGTTTGCCTATTTTGTTCATCTTTTTGAAGAATCAGGTATTTGTCACATTTTTTTTTGTTATTTTTTACTTACCGTGCATCTCAGTTATTAGGCTCTGTTCTTTATTATTTATTTCATTTTCTAATTTGACTCTGGTTTCTTCTTGTTATTCCAGTTCTGAGAAATGCAATGATAGGCAATTTCAGTTATTTCTGTTCTTCTGAGGTAGGTTATTAAAGTCATAAACTTCCCTCTCAGTATAATTTCGCTGTATCACACAGATTATGCTATTATATGAATTGATTATCATTTGTTTCAAGACTTTTAAAAATTTTCCTCTGCTGTTTCTCCCTTTCTCTATCATTGAAAAGTAAATAGTTTAGATTCTAGATATCTGCATAAATTGCAAAGCATTCATTGATACTTCTACTTTTGTTGCAGTGTGATCAGGGATGTACTCAATATAATTTTAATATATTTAAATTTGATATGAATTGTCTGGGGATAATCAAATGGCATCTAGTGAATGATTTTCCATGTGTGAATGGAAAAAATGTGTATTCTGAAGCTGTTGGATGGAATGTTCTATAGCTGTCTGTTAGATCCATTTGGTAAAAGGTACAATTTAACTTTGCTGAATTTTGCTTATTTTTCTGCCCGAAAAGATATGTCCATTGCTGAAAGTGTGGAGTTAAAACGTCCTACTATTACTGTGTTGGACTCTCTCGGTCCTGTTAAATCTGTTCTTTGCTTGGTATATTTGGGTGCTCCCATATTGAAGACATATTTATTTTGCATTATTTTCCTCCTTCTGAATTAATTCCTTTATCATTACATAATTACTTTTGCTGAATCTTTTTATTGATACTGAGTTAAAGTTAATTTTATCTGATAGAAATATAGCTACGTTTATGTTCTTTTAGATTCTATTTTCATGAGATATTTTATTCCATCCTTCACTTTCAGGTTACATAGGCCCTTAGTGGTGAAGTGAGCTGTGTGTATGTAATTTAAAGTTTGATCTAATTCAGTCTTTTAATTATAGACTTCAATCCTTTAACATTCATGCTGATTATTGATAATCAAATGTCTCATTACAGACATTTTGTAACTTGTTTTCTAGCTATAATGCAGGTCTTCTTTATAATTCACTTATTGTTTACTATTCCAGTAATGTCTTTTGAGTCCTTGGTTATTGTTTTCGATTTATCTATTATAGATATTTATCCTCTGGTCACCAAAATATTTGAAAAGTTTTTTGATTATAATAAAATATTTTGAAATGGTAGTAACTTAACATGATCATATACATAAGAACAAAAATGAGATAAAATTATTAATTCTAAATCTAAACTCTATTACTAGCCTATACTGTATATTGAAATTTTTACATCCCTTATCATATTATACATATATATGATATTGCCTACCTTTTAACATATTGACGTAGCTATTTCTTAAATTGTTTTGTTTTTATTCTTCTTACGCTACATACATATTGTTTATATACCATTTTTACCTTGGCGGAGCACTATGAATCTATATAATTATTCTTACCAATTAGTTTTATCCTTTTTCATGTTTCTTCTTTTTTTTTTTTTTTTTTTTTTTTTTTTTTTTTTTTTTTTTTTTTTTTTTTTTTTTTTTTTTTTTTTTTTTTTTTTTTGGTGCTGGGGATCGAACTCAGGACCTCATGCTTGTGAGGCAAGCACTCGAACCACTGAGCTAAATCCCCAGCCCTCATGTTTCTTCTTATTCATTACTGTCTCTTTCATTTAGTTTTAAGAATATCTTTTATCGTTTCTTCTTGGTTGTCTGGTGGAGAGACACTACTTCACACTTTCACTGCAATTCTGGAGGGTAGCTTGCTGGTTATGGTATGCTGAACTCATGATTTCTTTCTTCTTTACTATGAAAATCTCATATTGTTCCCTCCTGCCTTATAATGTTTCTGCTGATAAATCTGCTGTCAAGAGAATCAAGATATTTCTATGTATTTTTTTTTTATTTTGTTAATCTTAATCTTACAGCATTGCAAATCTTATCTTTCACTTTTGAGAGATTGTATATAAGATATGAAGTAAACTTACTGGAAGAAGATTGGATCGGTAACCTTGAACTTTCTGTACCTGCATTTTTGTATCATTCTTTGAGTTTGAGAAGATTTTTGTTTTGTTTTGTTTTTTATCCCTGGTTCTTTGAATAATCAATTTACTGCTTTAGCATTCTCAAGGCCCTCTTGAACTTCAATATCCCAAGTATTTGCTTTTTAATATTTTAATATTTTCTAAAAGATCCAAACCAAAGATGCTTCTTTGGTTTGTGTTTTTGTTTGTTTGTTTGTTTTGTTTTGTTTTGTTTTGCTTTTTCCCTTCTCCTCTCACTGTGTATTTTCAAATTATTTGTTAGATCTGTCCTGCTATTGGCAACTTCGGACATGTTAAATATCAGCACGTTCCATTCAAGAATGTGTTTATTACTCTTATTTGCTTCCTTCTTTTTGTTACATTTCTCTGAGCATTTCCTGAAGCTCAATGAATATTCTTAAAATTAAGAAACTTAAGTTTCCTATTTGAGAATTTACCTACACTAAGAAGTATGCAGTCAGTTTGGGGCACATTGCTTTGATTATTAGACGAAATCATGTTTCCTTGAAAGAACTTGATACTTTTTAGTATATGCCATCATATGAGAAACAAATGCTTATTTATTCCTGTCTTGCTGATCTGGGTTTATTTGTGCCTGCCTCTCCAGAAATTCTCAGCAGTCTTATCTTTCTCTCTGAACTCGTAGTCCCTTCCATTACTTTGGTAGTGGAAAGTGCCTAGGTCCGGATTTGTGGGGTGTGTGATCATGGTGTGCTGTGTGTGAAGGGTGTGATGCAGCACTTGAGACTGATTCAAGCCCAGGTTTGCCTTAAATCTCTACTTGGTGTGTGTTATCCTGGATGTACCAGGACGTACCTAGACAGAGTAGTTCCTCCTCACAAGCTTCCCCGTGTGGCTGGCATAGCTCTGGGTGTCCCATCAATATTTATCAGCTAGTCATTAGGCTCTGTATAATTTTGCCCCGTTCTGCATATACTTACCACTAAATGGACCAGCCCCAGAATTCCGTGACACACCTATGGCCATCAGTACCACCCAGCTGTTTCTACCCTTGCCCCACAGCCCAACAAGAGCAACATGCTATCGGGTAAAGACCAAAGTTCACAGTGCATAGTCTGCCAGTTGGTAAGTGGATAAGTGCCACAAGACAAGACTCACAGCTACAAGATCCTGCACACTCTTAAGGAGAAGCATGTGTGTGCCCTTGGCCCACTCCAGTATCGGTGATGATGTAGGCAAAAATTTGAATATGTCCCAGGGCAGTGATTTCAGTGTAGGACTAGATAGTAATTTGTGACTCTGGCTTATGCGCAGATTTTCAGTTTCTATCTGTTGTAGGATCTTACCTCTGCTGGCCTAACCCAGAGCACTAAGATAAAGAAAGATCTGTGGTAGTTTTCATCCGTGGTCCTAAGCAAGTATTTTCTCACTTCCACTCTGCCTTAGGCAGACCATTTGTCAAGTGACTAACAGAATTTTAACAACTCAGTACACTCACTTGGATCTGGAAGAAGCAGTCATGAGGATCTGAGAGAAGTGCAATAATTTTCTGCATCGTGGGCCTGGGACTGGGTTGCAAGTCTAAACCCGGGCTACTTTCTGATTTTTCCCACAAGCAGGGGTCATCTGTCTCCATGTTTGGTTGCTTGGAGATGAAGGAATGATGATATGCGTGACTATTTCCCTCCTGCGTTCTCCAGTATTTTTGTTGTTGTTAATTGTTGTTGTTGTTGTTGTTATGCTAAAACAGAGAGGGTGATCACCTACCTAGTTTCCTTATCTCTGTGAAAATAGTTTAGTGCTGGTACAGCAGTTCAACCTGTTGGATCTCTAGGAAGACTATCACCTGCTCTTCCCTGAAATCAGAAAATCTTTGGGAAGCTTTCTTTTAATTTTATTCCAACAAATTTGTACTATTAAATATCTGGATTCATCTTTTTTTTCATTTCTAAAGTATTTCTCATATGAACAATATTGTTCACCGCAAAAGATCTTCAAAGTGATTATTGTAATTCGAAGTCATCATCTACGAAATTGTATTACATGATATTTCTATTAATTACAGTGCAATTCAGGGTATGTACGTGGCATCCAAGAATTACAAACTTAAATTAACACAAGTGTGACATTACTAGACTTTACTAGTAAGTGTAAATAGTTCCTGATGAACTTCATGTTTCTAAAACCTGTTCCAAAAGCTTGTTATTGCCAGTGAAAATCCTGGCAAAACTCTAATGCCAGACAGGTCTAACTAAGCAAAGCAGTTCTCAGTGATTCAAAGATAATGCTGCTAAAATTCTGCCTGAGATATGTTTTCTCAACTCATTTAAAAACCTTAAAAAAAAAAACAAAAAACTTTTTGACCCTTTGCCAGTCATTCTCCTATAGACACTCTTACAAAATAGCACACACTAAAATGAAAACATGGGAATAAGGTATATTTTCATCAACTTGAGAATCATTAGACCGAATCAAATGGCCATGAGGTAACTATAAGTGATCCTATTTCCTAGGAGACAAAATTAATTTAGTATTTGGAATGTTGAAGACAATTCAGATGCAATGTAAGACTTATTTCACTATGGTGTTACATTGTTCCCCGGAGTTGGAGGATTGTGTATCAGATGAGTCTGCTGTTTTAAAATTGAAAATTCTGATCTACCACAGCAAGCAAGTCTCAAGAATTTTTATGAAATCTCCATACTGCAGCATTCCCAAAATATCGCCAACTATTATAGAAATGAACAAAACTAAGTTTAATTTGATTGAACGAGGTAAATCGTCACTAGTCTTAGTCTCTGACTGAGTCTTACTACAATTTTAGAAGTGGAATATTTATGGACATTTTAGGACCTGGGGTCAAATATTTTAAGGAAGGTATTCAAGATAAAGTGTTGATTAGGACCGAGAATAATTTGAGTCATAATAGTTTAGAAGATCTTAAAATAGAACTTAAAATAGGTTAACTGTTGATTGCATGAGTTAGGTGCGGATACCATATTGAATTACAACAAAATGGGTTACTTAACAGAAATTCTTTTTCTTACACTTCTGGAGGCTGATGTTCAAGGTCCAGATTTGGCAGAGTTGTCCTCTATTCTTGGCCTCAAGGTGGCTACCTTCTCACTCTAGTTTCACTTGTTTTTTTTTTTTTTTTTTTTCCGTGTATATCTTTGCCTTGAACCTCTTCTTGTAAGGACAACAGACATACCAGATTAGATCTCCTTCTCAGCACCTCACTTATCCACAATCACCTCTCTAAGTGCCCTTTCTCTCTCCATACAGGGTCGGTCTGCATTACTGAGATTAGGGCTTCAACATACATTTAGGGGAATGGGGGACAATGCACAGTACAACATTTATGAATCAGCTATTAACTCAAGTGGATAGGTTACTGTTTTATGTAAATTAACATGTTGGAATTTTCTAAAGCAAATGACATGTTTTCCAGTGTGACTTTTCTTGGAAAATGTTCATGGTGATATTATGTGCCTTTATCATCATTTGTTTAGTGTCTTTCCCTTTGAGGAGCTGGATTACTTGTTCAGGGCTCTCTCTCTGTCATCACACATTGTGAATTTGGAGAAATTACTTAACCTTTATAAAGCTTTTCCCTGAAGATATTAACAATATCATAAAAAATTGATGAAAAACTTTTAGCAGAGTTCACTTTAAATTCGAGTTAGGATGGTGATGATGATGGTGATCATGAGGACGGTGATGTAGCTGCACCTTGGAGGACTACAAGATCATATATTTTAGACATAAATTTTAAACAAAAAATAATATTGGGAGAATTTGAGATAGAGCTTTCTCTTTGGGTAAGAGTAATGGATAAAAAAATCCATATTTTCTTTGCTGTAATATTGTGAAATTTGGGTTTTAGAAAATATTGTAGAGCATTTACTAGCTGAAATTTTATTAAATTATTAAATAAATCAGAAAAATAGATCTTTTTTTTTTTTTTTTTCACTTTAGCTATGAGAAAGGAGGCTCCCAGCAGCTATTTAATCTATTTCAATTTATTTCAATTCAGGAAGGGTGTGAAAGACCAAGAATTGAGTCCAGACCTCTCTGAATCAAAATCTCATGTTCTTAGATAGTATTTTATTTAAGCATTCTTTTAAGGCATATTAGAATAATTTACCGTAGTAAACTAGAATAAAGGACTAGAAATAATTTACAGTAGTAAATTATTTTCATCCCTGGAACTTCTAGTTCCCTTTTCATTAAAAGATATTTGGACCTATTTCAACTAGATAAGTAGCCATGAGAGAATCACCTGGACAAAAACTTTCATTGCCTGATTATGCATTCATTCAACATGCTGTAACTCTGGGAATTTGGTCACTATTTCAAAGATGAGCTCTGACATGGCCTCATAGCTGAGGGAATAAAAGTCCTTCATGCTATGGGAGACACTCCCAGTCTTTCTAGCTGCCTGGGGGAGATACATCTATAATTGATTACTCAAGTTCCAGCTGTTCTCAGCACTGTGTCATTGAAGTCATCAGTTATTTGCTGAATCTAATATGTGAATAACAGGTAAATCAATATAGTGAGTTTATTTATCTCTTGCATAATCTGATTTGCAAATATACTTGTCTAAACAAAAGATATGCTATTTTCAAAGAAATGAGTCTAAATTATTTTAAAGTAATACAAAATAAATGTACGTGCTTACAAAAAGTAATTCATTGTGAGATAGGTGTCAATACCATTTCACACAATTTTCAGGTGATTCTTTTGGAGATGTGTGTAAACATTTGGGGTAATATTTTCATGAATTGGTCGATTTGTTTCCATGGGCATCGTTATTTTGAATCTATCCATTTGAATTATGAGATCAGGCTTTGGGTGCACTCCTGACCAGAGTGGTATTTGCCAAATTTTCTTGACAAGAATTTCCTTTTGCATTTTTATATGCTCTCTTCAAAATGTACTTCTCTCTTTTAATGTGCATAGGAATCCCCCGAGAATGTTTAATAAGTGAGTGTGGTTCAAGGTGGAGTTTCTGTATTTCTTACAAGATTCAACCTTATGAGGATGCTCCTGGCCCCAGAACTATTACTACAAGAGAGGGAAGTGCTGTGTGTGATGTCACAGCCACTTGTCACATGTGGCTATGCGGCCTCTTTGAATATGCCTATTCAAAATCGAAAGGAGACAAAAGTGTAAGATAGACGATATATTTTGAAAATTTAGAATGCAAATGAGAATATAAATATATCACTGACACATTTTATAATGAGTCTATCAAATAAACATTGGATATATTTGATTTGTTAAAATATATTATTAAAGTTACCAGTATCAGTTTTGTTGTTGTCGTTGTTGCTGTTGTTTGTTTGCTTGAGTGGCTAGCGAACTTTAATGAATATTTGCCATGTGTTGTGATTTTGTTGCACTATGTTGGGTGTTGGATGGATAGGCAAGACGAGAATGCGACTCGGTGGAACCGAGATGGGGCCTTGGTAGGGTCACACTCAGGACCTAGACATACTAACGATGCTAATGCACCCTTGCTCCCTTCTGTGCCCTCCGCAGGGACTTGTCACCCTTGCAAGGAGAAGAACAGCAGGAAGATTACAGGCTCCCAGGACAGACAGTTCCTCCGGTTGGCAGGGAACTATCACAGCTCTAGTCTTTTTCTTACATGCAGATTTCACGAATAATCGTGGAGTATTAGGAATGTAACTCTCTGAACTGCAGATGCAGAACAGGCCAGCCCCGGTTCCCACCCTCCCTCAGAAACAGGATGAGCTTCAGCACTGTAGTCCAGTGAGTCTCACTGCGCTGTGGCATAAAGCTCAGCGTGGGCCATTCGTCAAACTGACCCTCTCGTGGTACCAACAGGGCACACACAGATAAAACCCTCGAGTCCCTGCGCAGCTTTCCCGAGACTCAGGAGACTGACTCACCATGAATCTAGGCTTCTGTTTTCCCTTGCTGCCCATCTGTAAGTCATAAACTTGCTTTATGAAACTCGTTTTGTGTGTGAGTATTCTGCCTGCTAGACTCGGACAAATTGGTAACCCGGAACATCAAATCTGCTTCACGAAGTTCTCATGTTGCTGAGATATTCACAACAAGCCATTTTGAAGGCGTAGCCATCCTTTGATCATTTTATCAAGTGTTATAATGTAGGAAATATATCATTTCTATAATATCAGATTTTATGAATTTAATAGCAACTAAAAAGAAATTTGTAAAAATCCAATAATGTTTCTTTTATTCTGATATTATTATAGGGAATGTGTGGAGCTACGTTACAAGCACTGCTCTAATATAGGATTATCTTTCCTCAAACCTAAGGAAAAATAAAATATAGCTAATAGTTTTGTGCAGGGAATCTTGAGATGATAGAATGTGTTGCAATTCTCAGTTACGAATGGCTCCTCTGAAATGGAAAAGTTTACTTTCAACAAAGTAATACTCTGCGAACACAGGAACTAGTCTGCTACTATAATCTGTCAAAATTTACTGCATCATCCAAATCTATGTGGCGCACAATGAAGCATGAGTTTATATGGTCACAGGTACTTAAAACATGGCCTTCCAGGAGATAATAAATATTTTGTCCTACCAGATATAAAATAGACTCAAAACATAAACTACAATCATCAATAGAATGATAATGTGATTTTATTTCCTGTATGAAACAAAATAATCCAGTGACTAAGATCCTGCCATGTCAATGCTATTTACTGTCTCTTCTGTTTATCAATTTCCTGATCCCCAAAATGGAGGCAATAATAATAATTATTTCATGGGTCTTTTGTAAGAGGAAAATTAAGCAAAACATGTAGACTATAAAGAATAGTTTGGCATAAAGTGAGTACATGATGAATGTTGTTAATCTTCCATAATTAAATGTCTCTGATTATGTTCTGAATTAGCCAAAGACATTCAAGATTCAATGACCTAAAATAAAATCTATATTAGTAGTATAGTGTAAGAAATTTGCATTACTTATCTATTTATTCATCGTTTGTTTGTTTCCACTGCTGAGAAAATTTAAGGATAACCCACATGGTCTATTGCCAATAAGCAACATATTTTTCTTTTAAAGTTCAAGAAATATTCTAAATATTTCTCACTTAAATGAGAGAGAATCTGAGTGTTTCTTGTAGTCCACGTATACAATATTTTCTGGTAAAATTGAAAAAAAAATATTCTGTGTGTACAACCAATTTTATCCAAAATTATGCAAATACAGCCTTCAGATTTTTGAAGGTATACTACAGGCTTTCTTCAGTTCAAGTCTCAATATTATTCAATACATGAAGTTTCCAATGTAATCCTGAAGATATAGTCCATGCATCTTTTATGTGTCTTGATGTATTAACACTTTGATGATGCATTCTCCACACTGCCACACGGTTTGGTCTCAATCTATTAACACTGTCAGTTGTGCTGTACTTTTTGTATTTGAAAATTACAAAAATATACTTTGGATGGAAGAAGACATGACAACTAAATGTAGTACTTTTAACTGGAATAGGATCGTGAAAAAGAAAGAGGTCATTAAATAAAAACTACAGAAATGCCAATAAAATGTCGACTTTAAATAATAACATCGAGTCAATATGGGTTCATTCATTGTGACAATTTAGCCGTAGAACTGTACTATGCAACCTGTTAACGACATAAAAAATTAAGGGGTTCATATGTTAGGTACAAATTTATAATATTATTAAAAATAATCTGTCAATCTAAATTTAATAGAGAAGTTATTAGCTGTCAAAATAGTATTTGTAAGTCTTACTAAATTTCTAATACTAAAATTCTCTTTTTGTTCTTCAGCCCTCCTCACCATCTTTTATTCTTCACTGTCATTCATTGTGATATTTTCTAACTCAGATTTCCAAAACTTTTGCTGAAGCCTATTTGTATCAATATACTTCTGAATTATAGTTTAAATTTTAAAATGTAAGAATATTCTTATAAATATAAAACATATTTTAATCGAAATCAGATCTGCTTTTTTCATTATTGGCAAAAATGGATAGTACTTGCCATGTTAAAAACATACAACTTTACAGTAAAATTCTGTACTTTGTCACATATTTTTCCAAATCAATAAAAATAGTTGATTGAATAATGATTGTTTGTATCAGAGTAGAAAACTAGTATATTTTGTATTTTCTTCCTATTTCCTTCCTGTGATAAATATTTAGTTAAATAGAAAATATCAATAAAGAATTTCTATCATGAGTCTTGTATAAGTTATTTCAGAGATTTTAAATGATTGTTTTTACTTTACCTCATAGAATTATTCACTTGGTTGTAATTTTTTGCTTTAAAAATGTTTTTATTAAACTATACTAACTTGGAACATTTTCATATGAGCAAATTTTGCTTAAGAATCCGGTAAGATAAATGGATTTCTGATAACACTTTGTTAAGAATATTTTAATGTCTATTTGTGCACTTTCGCAGTCCAGAACCGGAACCAACTTTTTTAAAGTGATGCTAGTGGTTGGACTAGGCTTTGAGGTTAATTCTGCTGTGAAATCCTCAGATCCCTCGAATCCTGATTTCCTCTCACAGAGACAATCTGCAGGGCATTTCAGAGTTAGTGTTGCCCGGATTATTCATTTTGCGTAGTTTGTTCTTCTTATGTGGAATTTTCATCCTTGTAGTTAAATTTCTTGGATTTCAACTCCACTTGAAGACATTATGGAAACAATCTATCCATTATTGTTTCTGTCTCCTACCTTATAATTTAGACTTAATACTTCCTTGTTTCTGAGTCTCAGGAAAAATAGAGGATAACAGCAAAATTAATGTAGAAATTATGGCACATTTGAATTGCCATATGTCTTATGTTCTATAAAGCAATTCATCATATTAAAATAATCTCTCAATGAAATTTCAAGAAATTACTTCAGTTATTCCTCACAGTTAAACTACAACATATTGCAGTTTGGTGTCCAAAACAGAAACACACAATTTACAGTATTTGAATGTGGTACTATTTTGGTTTGTGTTTTATTATGGAGTTGCAGGGTCAGAAATTATATGTATTTTAAATTTTTTGTGATTTTTATTTGTTTTACTTTTATGAATTTTTGAGTATTCCACAAATGAATCAATGAGTAAGATGAGGTTAAAACTCATGCAAAATACATGGGCTGCAATTTTAATTCATGGAAGTCGATGTTTTTAAAAATTAATATTAGACTCGGTGGAAAGGGGCAGATGAATATTGAAATCTGTGGAATGGAAGGGCCAAGAAGGGAGGACGGGTAGCTATAGAGGAAAGCATGAGGAATGCAATAGAAGCTCTGTGTTTAAGAGTTTTCTCTGGGTTGATTGTTTAAGGGAATTATGTGTATTAACCTTTGAACTCCAAGCTGCATACCTGTTAGGAAGTGCAAATGGTCCATCCCTTAAACTGCTCCATCAGAACCTAGTCGTGGTTCTAGTTCTACCTTGACTTTGCCTTAAAAGTGCATTGCTTTAAAAGAATCTTGCTCTTTCCGGAAGAGGTAAAAGGCATAAGGTTAGGATAAAAAAAAAAAAAAAAAAAAAAAAAAAAAAAAAAAAAAAAAAAAAAAAAAAAAAAAAAAAAAAAAAAAAAAAAAAAAAAAAAAAAAAAAAAAAAAAAAAAAAAAAAAAAAAAAAAAAAAAAAAAAA
>PVJO010017893.1:0-37968 GCA_004026905.1 Hystrix cristata | reverse complement strand
CCCAGAACCACACCAGTTCAGTTCAGCTGGGTGTTCCTGCTCAAACTGACCGTATCAGTCCACCACACCACCTTTCAAATTAGTAACGAATTTGCAATGAATTATAGGTGGGAGAATATACATTCCTGTCAGGTGTTGATGAAAATGCAGTTGTTTCAAATATAAATATGATATAATTGATGGCTATAATTTTCCTTCTGGGACCTTGTTTTATAGTGTTGGCAGGAAAAGATTAGAAGTACACCATTATTTCCTTTGGAAGTATTAATAATTATTGATCCTTCATAGTGCTTACTATGTTTCAGAAGCTGTTCTACATGCTGTACATACATTACTCGGAGCTCTATGACTTAGTTGGATTTGTCAACCCACTTTACAGATGAGAATTTGGGGCAAAGAAAGATTAGATACATTTGCCCACAATTATAGATCTCTGAGTTTCTACTTTGTTTCTCCTAGCAGATTGCCGTAGGCTGAATAGTTAAGGATGTATTATGGGAGAACAGAGATTTCATCTCAGCAGGATAGGCCCTGGTGCGGGTTTGTAGGAAGGAGCCCTTTAGGTGTAGAAGATTGTTTTGCGCTTCTGAGTGTCTTTGTGCTTCCTGGGTTTCCATATGACTTTTGATCTTCCTAGTATGAGGATTCCTTTAAAGGAAGTCAACCAGTGAGGACACAGTGGGCTCTGGGAGGGTAGGCTGGCGGCAGGTTCTAGGATTAATTGAGAAAGAAAACCACTTCTTTGGGATTCTTCTAAAGTCACATCTACTGAGATAGGAACTCATGGAAAAATGCTACTTCTATGATATCTTTTCTTTTGGATAAATGCTTTTTAGTTTGACTTCTTTGAATCGATATTTACTTACTGGATTGTGAGAAATAATGGTACCTTTAAAATCTAAGTTCCATTTAAAGTAATTAAATATGATTCTGGCTATTTTTAAAGTAGGATTTTACATTTTAAAATACATTTTATAATGGATAATTTAGTTATAATTTTCTAAATATCTTTCTTATTTTACACAGCAAATGTAGATATTTATGATTATGGAATGATCTCTGTAGACTACCAATTTTCTTTGAAGTAAGAAAAACATATCTAGAAGAGGAATACATTAACAAATTTTGGGTGTATTTACCATTTTAACATCTGTATTTGAAAGTTCCAAAATTGCTAAGTAGGTAACAATGGCAATTACATACTCTTCAACCAAATCTAACTATATTTTTCTTATATTTCATGTAACAAGAAAGTTCTGAAAAAGGGCTGGGGATTTAGCTCAGTGAATAAAGTGCATGCCTTACAAGCACAAGGCCCTGAGTTTGATCCACAGCACAAAAATAAATAAATAAATAAATAAATAAATAAATAAATAAATAAATAAATAAAAATAAAAAATAAAATGCAATGATACACAGAGAAATGCTGGCTTAGAGTTCCTGTGTGGCACAGTCAGTTTTGACTTGGACGACATTCATCTTTTTTTTGGCAGTCATCATCTACATAAACATCAATTTTAGATTGAAAAATAGAAAATGATGCATGATCTGCAATCTCTTATGAGTTGAAATAAGTGAGTACATATTTCATTGAAAGAGCAATATAAGTTGCAAACTACTAATTTGTTTTGTTAGTCTATCTTGAAAAAAATAATATGGAAGATAACAACAGAAATCATTAGTCAGTTTTACTAAGAACAACGGAAGAGCTTCAATCTAAAATCAGAGTATATTAAATAGATCTACAAATTTTTTTTTTTTTCTGCTGGGGATTGAACTCAGGGCCTTGCACTTGCTAGGTAAGCACTCTACCACTTGAGCTAAGTCCCCAGCCCAGATCTACAAAATTTTTTAAAAATGTTCTATTAGTAATTCATGTACCACAGATTATTCTTATTAGTAATATTTATGTGAAGGAGATCAAACAATATAGTCTATTTTCACAAATCCAAAAAGTTTTATTTTTTTAAATTTTTCTATTATGTTCCATTTGTCTAAAAGAATTCAAATGTGCTACCAGATAAGACAGCCCTTAATATCTGTTTTCTCATTCAAAGTCCAAGAAGCAGGAAGCCCCCAAAATAACTTTAAAACTACTTGTGCGGGTAAAGCAGAAGGATAAGAAGTTTGAGTCCAGCCTGAGAAGTTTCACCACTTACCAAGACCCTGTCTTAAAACAAGGAAATAGGGATTGGGGCTTTTGCTCAGCCACAGAGCCCTTGCCTAGCAAGCACAAGGTGAGGGTTATAGGTTAGTGCAAAGTCCCTGGATTCAGTCTCAGTTACACACACACACCATCAACAACGACAACAACACTCAAAGATATATCTGGAGGTAAGAAAATCTTTTTTCAGCCATGTATTGTCTGTGTTCTGATAAGGGTCCATTTTCTTATAGTAAATGGTGATCAATTCAAAGTTGTTCAGAAGAGAACAACAGAACTATTTAGTAATTCAAAGGAAAAATTATTTGACATTAATTACTGGCACTGATACTAAGTAATGGAAAAATTATACAGGGTCATGTTTGTACATGGAAATGACTATTAAAGTATGATGCACGATATATCACTTATGGGCTGGGGATTTAGCTCAGTGATTAGAGTGCTTGCCTTGCAAGCACAAGGCCCTGAGTTCGATCCCCGGCATCACAAAAATATATATATATATATATATATATATATATATATATATATATATATATATATATATATATATATTTATATATAAAAAATATATAAAATATATATATATAAATATATATATATTTTTTTTTACTATTAGCAGTGAAGAGCGAATGGTAAGTGTTGATTTTGCATTGAACATCTCAGTATTAGAGCGTTATTCTTGTTTCATTTTCTATCTTTTCTGCTTACAAAGCACCTGTATGTAAAGATATACCTACATTTTCTCAAACACCTGATGTGACTCAATCATCACAGCATCCCAAAGCACACACAGTATTTCCTGTGCAGAAATGAAGAATTCAGGGCACCAGGATGGACACAGATTCATAACAGATTCATGACATACCCTGATTGTGGCCTTCAGTGTTGGTATCACACAATTGTGTTGAATTCTGGCTGTGCTAATTTTCTAGTTATGCAAATTAACCTATTCTAGCCTCAGTATTTTACTAATGAAATGTGACTAATAGTAGTAGCTAATTCGTACACTAGTTCTTGTAGACATAATTAAACTAGATATATTAGATTTTAAAGTACTTACAAAAGTATGTGGTATCTAACATTCTCTCTATTTAGTAAGGGCAGATAGAATTTATGTGCTCTGATTTGGAAGTTTTTCCAGAAAATTATGCCATATTTCTGATCCTTCATTGAAACAAAAATTGTATTTATGGTTATCCCTACAAATGTTGGAGCTTTTCTTGGAGGAAGTTCTGAAAAGGATGGAAGGGCCTCATCTATCTTGTCAGTTTCTAGTGTTACAGAAATGCTTTAGAAAAGATTTCATTCTTGGTTTGATCTACTTCAGCCAATTTTATTTGTAAGGAGAAAGGGGTTGGTGTCAGAAATAAGTTAATGATTTAATTCTTTATTATTAAGATAGTACTTACACATTCCCTCTTATAATGACCCAACTTACTTATTTCATTAACTCAAGTAACTTCTTTTAAAATAAATTTTAATCTATGTATTTAAAATATACAGCATAATATGAGTTACATGATATTATAAGTTACATATTATGTTAAAACATTACTGAAGAAAATTAGCATATCCATCATCTCACATAGTTACCAGTGTTTTTATAGAGCTAATATCTTATTTAACAAAAATACTGAATGTGATACAACCTTATTAGCTATAGTCCTTACTTGCATGTGAAATTTTAAAGAAAAAATATAAATACACTGACTAGCTTCCTCTGATAGTTTTAAAAGGATTTTTTCTTTTACCTCAATTGTTGAAACAAAAACAACTCTTGAAAGTAAACAAGCAGCTGACAAAAAGAACTTAGTCAAAATAGTCAGCTGAGCTTTGAGAAAAATTGTGTGTCACGATGAGCAAATACAAAAAGCAAAGTATATTTATCTAACAATGATTCCTCAAATGAATGAATATGTTGATGTTTGACTTCCTTAAAACCAAGAGTTCAAGGATGATGGTGTTTTGTTGTTGCTATTGTATTAAGAGCTATGATGCGATGAAACTCAAACATTATTTAGTCTAAAAAGAATGAGTTTGTTCAGAGGTGGCTGGGAATGTATGTTTGAGTTTGGGATTTTCTGGAGGGGTGGAGCCTGGAGTCACAGAAGAAACCAGAGGGGCGGAGTCCCGGCCGGCAGGAGGCCACCCGAGAAGGCCTAGCAGCAACACGATCATTCTAATTATGGAGATTTTGAGAAGGGGAAAATATGAGCTGGATTGTAAAGTAAGAAAACGTGATGAAGAGGAAGATATTTTTAATAAAGATAAAAATTGAATATAAATCTTGAAATCACAAAATATATAAACTACATTTATCTACTGTTTTTCCTCTAATGAAATGCCTAATTTTTGTATCCATCCCAGTTGCGTCATATATTAATAAGGAAGGAAAATTGCTGTCATGAAAACTTTATCATAATGCTTTCTTACATGAATTACATGAAGCCCTTTCTCTTGGTAGAAGTGGTACCAGGTAAATGCAATGGCAAATGGTGGTTACAATTATGTACTGTGTTGCCACTAGGACGTTGTTCCCCAAAGCGCAACATCCTTTCATTCACCTCTTCGAGCTTTGCCTCGCCTGGACCATTCTCCTCAGCCTCATAAAGATAGTACAATTGGGGCTACAGGGCATCCCCCTCTGCTCACTGCTGGATGGCTGCCTCCACTCCCCTGAATCCGGGCAAGCCCCGGGCCCAGTCCTCAACCTTTGTCTTCAGGCTTACAGCCAGGAGCCAGAGACAAGAAAAAAACTTCCAAGCCTGCTCTGCAAAATTCCACAGTCCAAAACCGGGACTCATGCCTGCCACAACCTCTTGTGTGACTTACAATAACATTTCCTCACCTGGAGTTCATTGAAGATTCATGCGTGTGGACTACGTCTCATACATCTAAATAAAAGAGTGAATTTTGGGAAAGGACGTGTGCAATAGGCACAGCTGACAGGCCTCAGCACCCTGTGATCATGTTGTCAATCATTCTCTGGAAGACCTAGAAGGAGGCACCTTAGACCCGGGTGCGGTGGTAGCCTAATAAAATTTTACTGTTGTCTCCTTACTGTAAAGTGCCTCATCCAATTCTTTGTTCGCTGTCTACAAGAACCCAGGAATGTGTTGGTGACCCAGGAACCAGGGTAATCAGTCTATTCTTTATCATCTATTTCAGTATAAAAACAAAACAATGATAAGAACCTATAAACTCATGCTCAGCTCCACTGGGCAACTTACTTGCTCTATTTTAAGTGATCTAGGCTTCTTTTCAAATTACTCAATTTACTGTTTTCATACTTGACTCAAATGAGATAGCACCTCTTGAATGAAATACCCAAGAAGTTATCTCTGGATCACGTGAAGTCTCACAGGACTTTGAACAGCTTCTCTACTCACATCATCTTTTTTTTTTTTTTTCTGTTTTTTACTGAAAATAATTTTGTGGCATTTTATCTTTCCCAGGGGATGAATACAGGATGTTTCTTAAAAGGAAGTCATATAATATGCTATAAGGGCATCTCTCTTGGATCACGGGAAGTAGATAACATCTATTTGATAGTGGAAAGATTGCTTGTCCACTTAGCACTCCCTGAAGCCCAGTTGACTTAATTGTAAAATAAGAATAATAATATTTATATATTAGAGTTTCATGGTGACATTGTAAGTATCTTATATCATGTTTCGTACCAAATGATGAATGTAAAGATATTTAGTTAATTCTCTAATTCATCTTATTACCTCCACATATATTTATGAAAGATAATTTCTCTCTCCCTCCCTCTCTCTCTATATGTATATATATATATATCTACATACATATATAATCACCAAAAGTTTATTTTCAAGCTCTATTTCTTTCTTTATATTCCAAACGAGCACAGCTCGCATTCAGCATCATTTTTACTGAGACGTGCATGGTCTGTAAAATCGATTAAGAAATCCATACCACAGGAGTCCAGATTTTAAAACAGTAATACGAGTTATAAACAAATGTCACTTTGACACAGTGCCTTGTTAGCTACAGGGATCTGTCGGCATTGACTAAATGGTACATCTGTGTACAGCAGAAAAAGTTCATAGAATCCATTTCTTTTTAGGGTGCTCCACGGGGTGCTGCAGCTGCAGGGCTGGGTGTCGACAAGGGCTGGGGATGGGATGCTGGGAAAAGCCAAAGCTGTTTACCAGACAGAGCACTCACCTCGATCTTAACATATCTCCAACAATAACTCATAAATCACAGTCTTAGCATTACAGGTACATAATACAAAGTAAATAGTTCTAACAGATTTGCTTTTTCTTTTACTTTCAAGGGGAGAGAAAGAAACGAGTACTTTAAAATATACTCTAAACTAATTCATGCTATAACTGTCAGCATTAGTGTTGTGCCCAGTGGCAATTATCCACAAATGGTCACTCCTTCTAGTTAAATAGTAAGCGAAGGCCTAGGTGCTTCTGTCTTTTTAATGCTGCTGTAATAACATAATGAATCATTTAATTGTAATGTTTGAAGTTTTCATTTTAATGGGAGCAGTCACCATCACAACAACCATCAAAAGACACTTGTCAAAATTGCCTTTGGCAGATGATGAGATTGCCCACTGAGAGACCGAGGAGACCCACAGAACTCCTCTCTGTTTGGGGCATTATTTCTCGCTGTCTCTGAGGCCAGTTACCAGAAGCAGTCAGTGATTGCGGAGGATTACTCTCCTACTACAAGGAAACAGCACCAATTCCATCGTTATTTTCTTTTGACAACCTCCAGATTTAGCTCTTAACCTAAATCTAACTTTTAGGTGACTCAACACCATTTATACTCCTTAATTTGAACTAATTTAAAACTCTTTCCCAATCCCACTAGTACTTGATACTTTGGTCTTTCAGATTCCAAACTAAATTTTCTCTATCTTCAAAAACTTATCTAAACATCCTGTTTAATTTTTGATCAAACTGACAACTGGGAAAACTGTTAAAAACAAAGGAGAATAGGTAGCTGTCACTACTCTGCAGCCCTGTTTGGTGATGTCCGTCATCTTCTGCACACTTCGTGAGACCGTCCGTGCAGGTGGCTTCCTCCTTCTACTTCCAGGTTGTTTCTTTGCCTTCCATTTCATTTTATAAATATTTATAAATTTCACAATCTCACCAAACATTACAATTTTAGGACATTTTCAGCAGGCTCACTGTATACTTCTCAATGAGTGCTCATAACTTCAGTCTTGTTTCTTAAATAATTTAAATTGACAAAACATTCAATTTGCTGAAATCTGATTTTACTCACTGTCATTTGAGTTTTTCTTTCATTTCACTTCATTTCCAAACCTTCATGTTTAAAACAGAATTTCTTACTATGCATAACTGCATAGTATATAAAAATCTCCATTTTAAGTACTCTAGTTAGTAAGTGCCAATGTTTATTTTTCTTGTTTACTTTTTCGCCGTAGCCCTTATCTACTAATACTCAGTTTTTATTAAGTCCTTTGTTCCTATGTCCCTGACACTTTTCATTGTGCATTATCTCATTCTTGTGAGGTGCGTCCTGTGTGTTTAGCTCACATTCCACGTGACCATAACAGCCTGCTGTGCTCTTCAGCTTGTCTGCACTTGAGATTCTTTCTTTTTGACTACAGCCCTTTTCTTCCCTTTTCTTACAGCATTAACAGTGAAGAACTTGCAGTTTTCCTTTTTCTTTTTCTCCCTTTTCTTTTTCCTTTGCTACTTTGAGATGCAAATCTATCTGTTTCTGGCCATTTTTGCAGCCTGGGTATGTATATATATATTTTTTTTCGTGTATATTTTTGTTTAAGGATCTGGGAGTCAGCCCTTTGAAATGTGATAGTAAGCTACCATGGAAAAGAGTATGGAGGTTCCTGAGAAGTCTTAACAATAGAATCATGAGATCCAGCAGTCTTGACACTGCGCCAATACCCAAAGGAAACAGAATTAGTATCTGGAAGAGACATCTGTAGTCAAAGGAAGGCATCAACCTAAGTTTCCACCAACTGGTGAAAGAATAAACAGTGTGGTGTGTACAGGTAATGAAATACTGTTTAGCCATAAATGATATTGAAATCCTGTGCTGTGGGACAGTGTGGGTGAAACCAGAGTCCATGTTAAGTGAAATAAATTAGGCACGGAAGAAGAAGGCGACATGATGTCACTCATAGGTGGAATTTAAAAAAAAAAAATGAATCTCACAGGAGTTGAGATTAGAATGGTGATTACCAGAAGCCAAAGACAGTGGGGGCAGACGCAGGCATTTGATCAATTGGGACTACATTACACTTAGGAACAAAAAACTCTGGGGCACTGTTACCTGCTGTGGTGGCTATGGAAAATGGTTAGGGAGTATCCATTTGAAAAAGCTAGAGGAGTGAATTTTGAAGGTTTTTGTTACGAATAATTGATAAGTATTTGAGGAATAAATATGTTTGAATTGATTTAAACATTACACAGCGTGTACATATGAATGAAATATTACATGTATCTCAAAATTTATACAACGTTTATATTTTATGTATCAATAAAAATTTTTAAAATTGCATTGCAAAAAAATGGAAAAAAAAGACAGTGCTTCTATCTGTGAATCTTTGTAAGAAGGTACAAATCTAACATGTCCTCTAAGCCTCAGTTAGCAAACAAGGATAGTCTAACCACACTGATCAACATAACAGAATTTTTTATTTGTATTGCTTCTCTTGTCTTCTCTTCCACTCTCTCACATCTACAGCAAGCAGGCTTTTTACTTTTCCAAAGAAAACATTTAAGTCAATATTGTCTATGGTCACTATGCTGCCAAAGTTTTTAATCAACTCACTTCTCATTCTACCTGATCTCTCCCTCGAATACACTTTACTTTATTTCATTTTGTTTTGTAAAAATATATTTCTGGTCATCCCCATATTTCTAAATATGGGGACATATTAGAAAAGGTCTGAATACCTTTTCTAAATCTCCTTTCCAACTTCATTTTTTGTACCCAGTTCCTAAACAAACTAATTGCCCTGAATAATTGGCTCTGGTTTTATCTTCTTTTTATTCTCATTCATTAGAGAATTCCTTCTACTGCCCATTATATAAATGTTCTCAGGAAGCTATTTTGTTTTTGTCTGACTTATTTGACTGTCTACTTTATAGGTCTATTTTCATAATGAATAGTCATTTCAAATTTGAGATCGGATATAGAACTCTTAGTTTTTCTTTTTACCCCGTAACATTTTTTTCTCATCTTTTAGTCTCTCTGTTCCAGTAAATGGCAAACAAAATGACTCACTCAGTTATTCATACCTTATATTAACCATTATCTCTGACTTACCCCATTGGTCTTCGTCTGCAAATCCTGTAATTATTTCATGAAAATTATTCGTTGAATGTGATGATTACTTACCATTCTCCTTGCTGTCTAGTGGTCCTAGCCAATATCTTTGTTCAGCTAGACTACTGACATTCCATACCCATTGGTCTATATTTTTCCACTCTCCCCGCCATTCCCCACCCTATTTCTAAAGCTAAATGTTCTTTTAAAACTAAAGTTAGACCATGCCATTCCTCAGGTCAGTTATTTCCGTTACCCACCAATCAAGCTCCTAAATTTCCCTTTACCTTCAGAAGTAAATCAAGACCCTAAACTTGTTCCTCAAAGCTCTTCATGATCTTCATTCCGAACACGCCTTCGACCTCATCTCCTTGCTTTCTCTGCCTCACTGCAGGGGCCTCAGTCCCAGTAGTCATTTTTACCAACACCCAGAGAGACCAAGGTCATTCTGGCTGTAAAACAGTGCAGCATAATTCCTATTCCTTCTGCCTTGTATGTTCTTTTTATAAATTGTCATAAGGCTCACTCTATCTTTACTCAGATCTTCGGTTCATACTCCCACCACTGTAATGAATTCCCTGACCACTGAGACAGAAATAGCCCATTGCATTCTCTATTCCTTTATTTTAATTTAAATCTTTATTGTCCTACCACTATTTCACCAAATATACTTCTGTACTTAGTTATTGAGTGTTTTCCTTAATTGAGAATCCTCTAAAGGTAGTGATATTGTGCTATTTACTGATTAATCCATCATACAAAGAGTAGATCTGGATACATGTAGCCGCTCAAGAAAGTATTTTTAGCTGTTCGTAGTGGAACACACCTGTAATCCTTTTACTCTGGGAAAGTGAGGCACTGTAAGTTTGAGCTTTTCGTGGACAATTTAGAGACTTAGCAAACCTTGTATTAAAAAAAAAAAAGAGCTAGGAAAACAGATCATTGCAAAAGTCTTGGATTCAACCCCCATATGTCATGGCACATATGAGATAAATTGATAGGAAACATTTTGGTTGTCTAGGACGTGCTTTATCTTATCCTGTTCTGCTAAGGGAAGCTAAAAACACATCAGGTTTAACAATGGGCTCAAGCATCTCAAAACCTATTTAGGAAAAGGGAAATACATTTCAGAAGATATTTTATAATATAAAATGTCAAAGAGAATTTAAAAAACCATTGCTTTTGATCTGCAGTTCTACAGAGCTGGACAAACATCAATAGCATCCCTGTAAGCACAGACAATATGTACGTGCTGGACTAACATGTAAAATGTCACAGAGCAGGTTGGCATTTATGCCAGTGAGATTGGAAGCAAATAGAGTTGATGTATCAGGAGAACTGAGACCATGAACAAGGCGTGAAAGCAAAAATCCATGTAATATAATCTAGGAGCAAAAAATAGTATAATTTGGCAGAATAAGAAAGTTCATATGAGGATAAATATGTAGGTTGTGGCTGTTAATACAGAATCTTGAGAACAACGCTAATGAGATACACATTAAAAAACTGGAGAATCAATGTCACACAGTGTGTAACAGGAAGAGAATTACTTTACAGGGAAAATATTTAGGACACAGTCACACAGATAAGAAAAGGTGAGTTCCTTGGTCTACTTTTAAAGGATTTCACAAATCACACCTTTAATATGCTAGGAAGCTTACTGAATTCATCTGTCTTAAATCACATATGTTAATATATATTGATTATGGAATATATAATTTATACACAAGGAGAGTCAGACTTTTTCAGGATACAATTTGATGAATTGCAAATGATCATTGTCTTGTAACAACAAAATACAAAATATATAAACTATTTCTCCTGCTCAGAAAGTTATGTTTTGCCCTTTTGTCACCAGGCTTTTGTATTTAAGCCATTAATAACAACTGATCTGATTGTTGTAAGCTTATGTGGACTGTAATATTATTGGGACCATATAGTCTTGTGTGATGGGCTTCCTTAATACAGTGTGAGATATTTCATCTTTTTTGATGTAGTGTCCTTCTTTTTATTTCTGAGTATTATTCTATTCATGGGTGAACCCCAAATTGTACTTGTTTTTTCACTAGTTGATAGATATTTGAATGGTCACTAGTTTGAGTCTATTATAAGTAAAGCTTTTACAAATATTATATATAAATCTGTGTGGTCATTTTTTTTTTGAGCAAATAGCTAAGAATGGATTGCCAGATAAATGATTAGTGATGTTTAATTTTGGGATAAGCAGCCAACGTGGGTTCAGAGTAAGTTTTGGGTGACCAACGATCCTGTAACATAGTTTCCGTTCTTTTATTTTCTCTTCAGCATTTGGTGTTTTTGGTTTTCTTTTTTTTCACTTTAGCCTGTCCAATAGGTAACTAAGTGTAATTTTCATTTGCATTTCCTAATAGCTAATTTTGTCCTACATCTCTACCTGTGCTTATTCATCTACCTTTTTAAATAATTTTTTTGGTGCCTGCAAAGATTATCTTGGTTTTTATAATCGTTTATTCATTTTTAACTTTTGTAGTAAAAATTTTAGATGAAAGCCCTCTTTAAGAAATATATTTTCCAAATATTTTTTCCTTTCACATTAACAGTTTTTGAAAAAGAGTATTTTAAAACTTTTGGTATAATCTAATTTATTCATAGACAATGTGATCATCTATCTAAAAATCCAAGAGAATGTAACAAAGGCTATTAGAACTAATAAATGAATTTAGTTTTCTAGAAAAAAATGAAAAAAAATTGTACTCCTGTATATCAGGAGTAATTAGGAATATTTTTAAAAATTCATGCAAGAATTGTACACAAAAATTACAAAGCTTTGTGGAAGAGCTTCAATACTAACAGAATAAATGTAGAAACATAGCATGTTCATACTTGGAAAGTTCATGAAGATTTGAATTCCTTCAAAATTGATTTACACATTCACACGATATTTCTCATGCTTCCAGTGATCTTTTTCCCATTTGTAGGAATTGACAAACTAATTCTGACACATACATGTCAGTGTAGAGGTCCTCAAATAACTAAATAGATTTGTAAAGGCAAAAGATTACAGGACATGTACTATCTCATTTTAATAGTTACTATTTTAGGAATTACTTATAAAGATATAGTGTCTATCACGATATTGAAATAATGGAAGTCAAGTTGATAAATGGAGTGCAGTAAAGAATCCAGGAATACACTGACATACACATGACCATTTTATTTTCAAAAAGCTTTTGGGATAATACAGAGGAAAGAGGACAAGTTTTTCAAACACTAGTACTGGGAACCTGGCATTATTATGCAGGAAAACAAACAAAAACTGGTAAGAACCTTACATCATAAAAATGATCTCAAAGTTACTTATAAACATAAAAGTTAAATGAAAGTCTGTAGAAATAAACACAGGACAAAATATTTGTGATTTTGTATTGAGCAAATATTTCCTATGGAAAATACAATCACAAAATCTAGTAAAATAAAGCAGTGATCAGCATAACAATTTTGTACTATTTGGTATAAAATTTATTAGGGTCAACTTCTTACAAGCAAAATAATACTGATTATATATTATCGAAAAGAATATAAGTTTTACTGTTTTAACATAAATCTAAAGCATGTCATTTACTTAAAAATATGTATATTGAAGTGCAGGGTTTCATTGTGTATAATTCCTTTAGTCCTTCGAGGCTTTTGGCAAAAGTCTTGGTCTTCATACTATAGTCCATGAATTCCTTATGATTCTTTGACAATTTTTCAAGGATTAAATCAGGTTCATAAGAAGATAGATAAACAAGCTCTACCCCTTGTCTCTTCAGCAAAGATATTTTTCTTTTGTCTACTTTATAATTGGGCTAAACAATCCTGTTATACAACTTTTAGGACATTATATTATACATTATGGTGTTTTAACTTTAAAAATTAGATCATCTACAGGAGAAATTAATTCTGTCATTGACTTTGTGCCATTGCACTGAAAATGTTGACTAAATGCTTAAAATAACAGTTAAATATGCTGTCAATTCTCAATGAAAATCAGTATTTTAGAGTCTATGGGGAAGAATACTAGAATGAGAAAATCTTCTTCAAGCATTATACCCTTCTACTTCATAATTGTATAAATTTTGCTCCTTCTTTATAGGGCTTTTGTGAATATTAATTAATTTTATGCAAGATTCTCCTTTCATAAATCTAATGAGGGCTTAGTAAAGAACTCAGAGCATAATGTTAATTTAAAATTGAAAGAACAATATATAATGGAAAGAAATTCCAGTTATGTTATTTCATTCGTTGAACAATAATTTCTCAAATGTTTAAAAAACGTTATTAATACATTCTACTTTTATCTACATTAGAGGTATACTACCAGTAAAATACAAACAATCTGTACTTCATGAAATTATATTCTAGAGGAGCCTATGTGCATTAAAAGATTTACTTGTACTAAATTCTTTTTGCATGTGTTTTCAAATTTGAAAAAGACCGAGTAAGCATTACCAAAGAATAACATTTTATATATGTCAGAAATAGAATATATAGAATTATTCAGTATTTAGAAATTTGAATAGGACCAAAAAAATACATTTAGAGTCTTTACACTACTGTATTTTAAAATGTTATAAATGTTTTGTAATCAAACAACATGGTACTAATGTAAAAACACATTAACCAATGCAATAGGACAGACATCACAAAAATAAACCTGCATATCTATTGTCCATTTTTAACAAAGTTTCCAAGAACACATAACTAGGAAAGAATCGTTTCTTCAATAAATGGACCAGGAGAAACTGGATTTCCACATAAGTAAGGATAAAAATGGACTCTTATGTCACCACTCATACAACAATCAGCTTAAAGTGGATTATATACTGAAAACAAAACTGGTAACTATAAAGATGCTCGAAGAATACTGGCAGGAAAAATCTATTGTATTGGGAAGAGATTTCTTAGAAATGATCCCCAAACCACTGACAATAAGGCAAACACACAAGTCAGGTTACATTAAATTAAAAGACGTTTGAAGACCGAAGGAGACACTTAACAGAGTTTAGAGACAATCCACAGACAGGAAAATATATATAAATCACACACGGAGGAAGGAATTACTATCCAAAACATAGAAGGAATGCAAACTACTCAATGACACAAAAACAATTCAATTTAAAAAAAAAATTAATAGACTTGAATAGACTTTTCTCAAAAGAAGACATTCAAATGCTCAACAGATAGGTGAAAAAATACTCAACATCTCTAATAATCAGACAAATGTGAATTAAAACTTCAATGAAGTATTACCTCACACCCGTTAGATTGGCTGTTATCAGCAAAAAAGTCGTAGCTAGTATTGTTAAGGATAGTAGAAAAAGAAGCCTTTATATACCCTTGACGGTATTGTACATTAACCATTTTGGAAGAGTATAGAGGTTCTCCATAAAACTAGAAAGAGAATTGCCACATGGCCCAACAATCACAGTACTGGATACACATCCAAAGGAGTTGAAGTTAGTATAAAGAGACACCTGAGTGCGCCTGTTCATAATAGCACTACTCACAATAACCAATATACAGAAACAATCAAAAAGTCCATGAACAAGGAATGGATTAAACAGGTGCATCCATTTTCCTATAAATGGTTCAAATCCATTCTTTAGAGCAGAGTAGTATTCCATTGTGCACAAATATCACATTTTCATTATGCAGTCATCTGTTGATAGAGATACAAGCTGCTTCCAAGATCTGACTATTATGGATACAAACAGTGCTATGCATGTATTGCTGTAATATGAATGTTAAGTGAAATAAATCAGACATACAAGCTCATACTGTATTGTTTCTCTCCTACGAGAAATCCAAATTATAAATAAATAGCAAAACAATGCATAGGTAAAAGGAAACAGGTAGATATATCTACTTCAAATGCTAAGGGGACTAGGAGATAAAGGAAGGGGAAAGGGGATGTGGAAGGGGACCCCCCAAAAAGAATTATGATGTGTCATGTACATAACCAAATACTCACAATGAAAGCCAACACATATGTGCATATGTGTGTGTGCATGCATATATATACATATATTTTTTTACTAATAAATAAAAAAATAAAAAATACTGTGCTATAGATTCACCATGAAATACTGTTCAGCATTACACCCAGAGAATTCTGTCATTTGATACAGTATAGACAAACCTACTGGATATCATGTTAACTGAACCAGGCATAGGGTGGCACATACCACCTAATCAACTTTTATACGTGGAATCTAAACAAACTGAACTCTTAGTAGAATGGTGGTTACCAGAGGTTAGTAGGGTTGTGGGTCAAGGGTCAACTGGGAAAATGGAGATGTTGGCAAATGGGTACAAAATTACAGTTAGTAGAAACACACTTTTGGCATTCTTTTGTACAGCACAATGACTGTAGTTAATAATCACATATACTTGTATATTTTTGTTTTATGAGAGGAAGATATGTAAATTAGGAAAGAGCTTAATCTTAAGAAGTCAATTCAACTTACTTGTTTGTTCATTTGTTCCTTTATTTGTAGTGCTGAGATGAAACCCAGAGACTTATTCATACTAATTAAATGCTCTACTATTTTTTTTTTAAATTTTTTTATTTTTACCAAGAACATGGAGTGTCAGTCCTTGATACAATTAAAATGCTAATGGATAGTTGTTTCTAGAGAAAGAGAAAGATCTAGGCCTGGAGTAGTTTAACAAAATGAGTACAGTTACTGATACTTGCTTGTAAGTACACTCTTGTACAATAAGACTTCGTAGCTACTCCCATAAGGACAAGAGCTACATCTTTATCCCTTGAATCAAGTCTGGCTTTGTGACTCTCTTTGGCCAATAAAAAGCAGCAAAACTGAAAGCCTCTGTTTCGAGACACAGGCATACTTCTTCTCTCTCCCTCTGGAGCCTCTGCGCAAGCCAAGTGGACTGACTAGCCAGGTAGTGACAGCCACGCACAGCCTCAGGACTCTTGTCACACAAGTGGACCGTCACCATCTGCTGACTCGGAGTGACACCACTCCAGACAAGCTACACTGGTGTGATCTGCCGCCTGTTTGCAGGTACATGAGTGAGCTTAGCTCAGATAAAACTGAATCAGAAATAAATCAGAACAGCCTGGTTAAACCAGATCCAAATCACCATCACCAAGCCATAAAGACACAAGCTAAATAAATGGTTTGTTGAAAGCTTGAAGTTTTGTGATTGTGTGTAATAGCATGCAGCCAGTAAAAGAGTATGTGGCCAACTATCTTCAATATTGTTATGCCTCTTGAATATATTTCATATTGAAATTTTAGAAAGAGGAAAAGCTGAATCACTGTTAAAGTAGTTGTATGTTATTGTAAATAAGGAAAAGGCTAAGATCATGATTATTTTAAAATAAAAGTCGCCTTATATAATTAAATTATAACCAATAACAGCATTACTTCATGAAGACCCATGCAGAGACTAATTTAATGATTATATTAGAGTAAATTATAATTATGCTTTCTATGGGTATAAGTAATTTTTAAATGCCCGTGTTCTCAGGGATACTATATTCTTACATTCTCAATTATTCTCATGAAAATTTTCTCCATTGTTAATTTAGTCTATCTATGAAATAAAGATATACTAAGTCATTTTCAGCCAACTTTTCAAAGAGCAGCCAAATTTAGAAATTACTGATAATGTTAGTACATCCAGAAGTAAAAATCACTAATGTTTAGCTTTGTCTTTTAAATGTAAGTAGTATAAGATAAACATTTATATTTATGTTAGATTGTCTGAAGCATAGATATTTCTAAAGTCCAAATCCTTGTAGCATTAAAATTACCTTATTATTATACAACTTTTTGATATTTTATCAAAAAGTGTAAAGACATCTAAAAGGAAAAATAACTAGTAATTTATATATTTTTTTAATTTTTTATTTTTACCAAGAACATGTATTGGTACATTGTATACCTAATGATCATAATCAACATGGTTATTTTGTACCTGTACATGATACATCTTGGTTTTCCTCCCTCTTCCCCCCATCTTCCCCTCCCCTCCCTTCCATTCACCCACCCCTCCCTATTTGCAACAAGTTTATTTACACTTTTCCATTTTTTTTCCTTTCATCTTACTTTTCTTTTAACCTTCTTCTATATGCCCCCTTTCCCTATGTAGTTCTCCTCTCTTTTGAATACTATGTCTCTCTTTTGTTTTTACATAATATCTATTCTACCCCTTTGTCCTTATTTACACTTATGGTTTCTCATATCAGAGAAACAATTCGATATGTACTAATAAGTGTCTGATTTATTTCACTTAATAGTATGTTCTCAAGGAACATCCATTTGTTCATAGCAGCACAATTTGTAATAGCTAAGTCTTGGAAACAACCTAAATGCCCAACAACTGATGAATGGCTAAAGAAGATGTGGTTTTTCTACACAATGGAGTACTACACCACCATAAAAAAGGATAAAGTAATTTATATTTTTAACAAGGTAATATTCCTCGTTAGTCTTAATTCCAACAATGACTTAAAACTGTAAACTTGTATTCTTTGTAAAATATTACCACTTTCCTGCTAAGACAATATTTCCAAAAATTGCCTGAAACCAAAGAAATTAACCAAGTGATTTTACTGAGTAGAAAATGAACTAGAATAATTCTTCTTGTACATATGGGTCATTTTCCATCTGTATTTTAGGTTCCTATTGTCTTATTCTGAATGAATGACGTGGCCTAATTTTAGGATCAATATGGTTAAGTCTCAATAAAATAGGTGACTTACTTGACTAACATAATTTTCTCCAATTCCATAAATGTGGCTGCCAAGAATAGAATTGCATACTTTTTATAGCTGAATAGTATTTCATTATGTATAGTAAATTTTTAAAATACTTAAATTTCTAATTAAATATAAACATTATTTGTCAAATTTTATCAGTGTTGCCACTTGACATTTGCCTCTGCTTTTGTTCTTTTATTGTTTAAATTAATTTTATCTGGTACACAAAAATATAAAAATCACGTATATCTATGGGGTACGAAGAGATGTTTTTATAAATATATGCATTGTTTAATATTTAAATGAGGTTAAACAGATCTATTTCTGTTTCCTCAAATACTCCTTCACTGCCAGAAGTTTGCATATACACTGTCCAATTTTTAATGGAGATATTTTTTATCAATAATTCAGTTAAAAATTAAAATATCAGGTGCAAGCTGATCGCTTAATCTGAAAAATTTAATCTGCATCTTCAGGCCTTTACTTTGCATGGGATAGATACGTCATAGTGGGAATTTGCCACTTACCCACTAAACAGATCCTGTATTTTCTTCATGTTTCCTTGTGCGGAGAACGTGTTTGTGCTTCTTCACACAAACTTAGGTAGGAAAATTGGGGATCATTAAGAGGCACATTTATTGGAAGAAAATAATTACCATTTTGAGACTGCTTTAAGTGAAATATTTTTGCTTTTAATTTCACACTATCATTAAAAATGTGAAACAAGTGCAAAGGGATCCATTTATACCTACCCTCCAATTGCTGATTTTTCTAATGTGAGAGGTAAAATTCACATCTTTAAATTTTATAACATGCATGAATTCCATGAATTTCTGTGCTAATTCAAGCAGACCTCATATAGTAACTTATTCTTATGCTGGAAAAAATGTATAAAAGAAAGAAGAGAAAAAAACTAGGTTAAATTTAGATGTAGAATATCCACATTAATTAGTCACAGAATCCATTTGATTTTTTGTATTCTTTTTAACCCTGCTGTAACAAAGCTTACTTCTGAAGTAAATCATTTCCAAATTTTAATCATTTAGTTACAGTTATATAGAAGGTAACATAAATAGAAAAGAGTAACTACCGTAGGCTATGTATTTAACAGGTCCACTTCTAGGAATTAAAGACTTTAGTAACTGCGAATATAGTAATTATTAGTACTAGTTTTAAAACAGTATTAATTAAAATAACTTTTAATATTATTCTAACTTATTAAGCCACTAAAATTTAGGATATTTGTCTTTAATAGACAGTAGTGTAGCTGATTTTTCATTGTGATGGAGATCTGTTTTAGACGCTGACTACTGACTCCAGAAGTATGTCCAAAAGGGAAGTATCTTTTCTCTTTCATTAAGAAGAAAAAGGAACCTTCACAGTGCTAGGGTCCCAATCATCCCACACTACACCTTTCTTCCTCTTGTAACTTACTGCTGCGGTTTATCTATTTATTTGGTATTTAAGATGGCATAGAGTTATTTCACCTGCACGGACTTATCTACACTTAAACGTGTAAGGAGATTTTCAAATTTACTAAGATCAAAATGAACCGCTTCATTCTTCCATCTCAGTTTAATCTTTTCACAGTGAAAGTATCAGTATTCATCAATTATTCAACATAGGAAAAATTTTAATGCTTCTTTTTCATCATCCAGTTGTAATTCATAACCAAATGTTGTCGCATCATCCTACCCAAAATATTTCTCAATTCCACTAATTTGTTTCCAACTCTACTGAAAGTCCTTTGTTCATGATGTTGCTGTTCTACTAAGCATTTATAGTTGGTCTTCTCCTGTCTGTTCTCAGAAAATCTATTCATATTACCCTACTTTTCTGTTTCAGTCCTTCAAAGGCTGCTTGGTACTTTAAAAATGAACTCTAAACTTGTCACAGTGACTTACATGTCCTTGAAGGGTCTTGCTAATTTGCCGTCTTCCTTCTTCCAGCAACAATAGGTTTCCTGATTCTGGTCCTGGAATACCGCAGTCTAGTACCATTTTTAGCTGCAAATATCTCGATTCCTCTACTCAGAACGTTGTTTTAGCTGTTTGTTTGGATGACTCATTATCACTGAGGTCAAACACCAAATGTCACCTTTTCAGAGGACCCGTTTCTTGATTGTCTCCATTTGAGAAATTCTCTTTTCTTGCTCTCTTAGTATTATCCTATTTTCTAAATTGTAGCATAGCCGTGTATAACCAATTCAACATTTTCTTATTTATTATCTCAATCTTATTTAAATATGAATCTCATGAGTGAAAAATCTTGATCTGTTTTATTTCTCATTTGATTCTAAAAGATTTTATTGGAGGGCTTGGTAACTGCTCTGGAATTTGGGAACCATGTACCTAACTGTTAATACCACACAATAGAGTATTGCAGCAATTGTTTTCCAAGTTATATCTTATTTTCTTTTTTACCTTTTGTGTTTGAGCACTCATTTAATATTTTATGCCTAATTCATCATTTTTATTAGAACATAATTCATAGAATGTTCTTACAAACTATATGTTGTAATTATGATCAATATTATTTAAAAATGTTTTAATATGTATAAACTAGTCTGCAAGGATTTAAATTGGACCGTTAGTTTAGCTGTTAAAATAATCATAGATATATGCATTATTAGTGTTCCTTGTTTTTTCTTTCTTTTTTTTTTTTTTTGTGGTGCTGGGGATCGAACTCAGGACCTTGTGCTTGCAAGGCAAGCACTCTAATCACTGAGCTAAATCCCCAGCCCCCCGCCTTTTTTTTTTTTCTTTAGATTGCGAAAACGATGTCCTGTTAGAGTTAAAGGAATTATAAAGTAACACAGCCAGAGATCTGGTTTCAGAAGTCATCCTGTGAAACAGAGGTGAGATACTATCTGAATGGCTATTGTGTTGGTGGCTACTGTAGTTCTTTTTATTAAATCATGAAATTATACCTAAAACTGAAGTTACTTGAGTTAAACTCTTTTAAAAAATATTCAAAGTTTTAATAGTCATAGAACATCAGTTCCGAGAGTTTCTCTATTTTCTTGAATGTGAAGTGTGAATCATTACTGTTTTACTTTCATCAAACCAAATACATTTTTGGGGTTTTTTGATGGTACATCACTCTTTAAAATATAATTTTCAATTGTAAAGTTGACATTTTATTAAAAATCTTTGAGGTTCTATGAAATTGACATGATCATGAATTGATATAAGAATTTTTGTTAAGAAAAGCTTGCAATTATTACAAACTATTTTAAACTACATATGCTCAAAAATATGAAAGTCAAAAATTCAAATATCCAATTAATGTTTATTTGTTGTCTTTGAATGTTCTTCAGTTAAAATCTTAGGTGCTCACCGATGAATGCTGTAGAGTTAGAGAGACTAGCCCCATTACAAACACCCAACATATATCTTTCTATAAAATTCCATGGGTTTCTCTAATTTCGTAAGTGCAACAGTAGTGGAGAAAGTGCGGTAGGAAAAGATGTTTTATGAAAATCTTTTCAAGGTCCATATTCAGGGCTGCAACAGACTCCCTGTTAAGAAACCTTTCTTGTTGGAAAGTAGAACCTCTAAAGTAGTCGTATAAAGGCTGAGAACAGATAATGTCAAACACCAGGTAACCTTCATGAAGTATTAGCTAGGTCTTCAGTGGACTTTGCGGGAAAGAACCAAGCAGGTCTTTCCTGCTTTGGCAATCTTTTTGCCTTCACCTCAGAATTACATACATTTTCTGAGTAAATTGTGAGTATATAGTAATGGAAGAAACAACAAGAAAAAAGCGTAGAATTACATTAACATATCATTAAACATCTTCCTTCCACGCCTCCTTCCTGGGAAAGAATTTTAGACAGTTACAAAGAACAATATTTCATTAATCCTTGTACCAATAGCATTAGTTCACTGGAAATTTAGAATAATAAATTTTTTCTATGGAGATGTTGATTGACAATAATAAAGTTGGTACATGGAAAATACCTTATGAATTACAATAGTATAGAAACCCCAATACTATATCTGACTGTTGAGCATGCTCTTTATACTGTTAGGTATCTACATGTGTTACCTCATTTAATACTTAAGGAAAAATTATAGTTTAACCTCATTTTATAAATGCAGATATTAAATCTTAGAGAATTAAAATAATACCTTGTGGTAGACTCTGTGATATTAGGAAGATTCTGTAGAAACTCAAACTCTGTAGCTACATCTTAACCATTACTTGTCATGCTTTGTTCACTCTATCCTAATAAATGAGGCCTCCCAAGACAGTACTCCTGTTCAGCACCTTAGGGCTTACTGTCAGCATATAATCATGCTGGGTATTCACACAAACATTATATGGTAGCATGCAATGTTAATAAATAGATGAAATGAAATAGAACGGAAAAAATAATGTTAATATTACCTCATCCATCATGTTGTACAAGGACAATGCCTGTGTTCTTTGCCACTGCTTAGAGTTTTTATAAATGTAACTGCTTTTTTAAAAAATCTTGTAACATAATGGCATTCCTTACTATTGCCCATTTTTATCTCAGTACATGAACACATCCTTCACATTGCTGTCCTTGAGCTTCAATTAGTTTGGGCTTCACTAAGTGCACAGTTTTTACTGAGGATTTGTCAAGTGGTAGGTATTGTACTTAGTGAAAGGAATCTATGAGTGACTAAAATATTGCTTCTATCTTCAGAGATAGCTCAGAAAAGGATTGGAAATGACATAGAATTAGATATGTAAGTGCTCAGTGGAAATAAATATTAGGTAGTAAATAATGCACATGATACCTTCTTCATTGTACATTCCTTCAAAAATTGAAGAAGAAGAAAGGGAGGGAGAAGATAAGGAAGAGGAGGAGAACAGGAGAAAGGGTGATGAAAAGAAAAAAGAGAGAAGGTGAACAAGAGGAAGCAAAGCAAAACTCTTTTCCAATTTGAAATCGTGCTTCGAAGTGTAGGACAGTTTTAACCTCTTATGCAATGTTCCTCTGTCATCTGCAATTTAAGGTAAACTTTCCCTATTTTAAATTTTAAAAATTGTATACAGGTCCTGTTCCCATAGGAATATAAAGATTGTATACTACAAATATGTACCAATAAAAAATTTGAAAAAAGCAAATTTTCCATTTGTATTTTTTTTGTTAGCATATGTTGTCTCTGCATATTTTCACAGGATGGGGTCAAGGAGGTCCCTCAAAGCAGTGATAGGGAACCCCCACTTACTTCATCCCCAGGGTAAATTGTAGGTTTGCAGACTTTGTCTCACAAAGAATTTTCACGATCCATTAGGAAGAGGCAGAAAGACATCTGTTAGGTAGAATGATGTCTGTTAGGTAGAATGATGGTGAGATGGAGAGAATAGAATGCTGGCCCTGAAGAGAGGGGCACCTTGTGGCCTAGGAGAGTATAGATTTATGTGTTTTGAGGGGTGGAAATTCATGGAATTTGCGAATCCATAGAAAGAGTGAGGTTCAATTTCAAGTGAAAGGCGAAGGTCCCTTTAAGGAGAGTTGCAATGGCTGTCCATGGACAGAAAGGTAATGATACATTTTATAGGTGAAAAGCCCACTTTGAAGGTCAAAAACACTGACCCCCAATGTACAGATTTATCATGTCTTTAAGACCCTTAGAAATTATTTTGGAGTTTCTGAAAGAGAAAAAGGCTTAAATATATTTTGTGTCCAGAAGGGTCAGTTTTTCTTGAAAGTAAAATTTTAAGTTATGATTTTCCTGTTCTCCTTTCCAAGTATCTTGATTCCTTTTCTCCTCCCTTGGGTATGACTTATTTTATCTTATAGATTGTTAAATATCTGTTATATATTTGATGATTTCCTAGAGAAATAGAATGACTGTATGAACCTAGTAGATGCCCAGTGTGCATTTTTGATTAATGAAATACAATTAAAATAAACACAATTATTGAATGACTTACACCATCATTTGTCAAATTCCTTAAATTCTCCCACTCAGAAACATGCTATTTCCATCATTGAGACTTGATGACTTTCTGTTCTATTTACTTCAATGTCCTCCTCTTATGCTAATTAACAATGTGTTTGTGTCCTTTTTAAGTCATTTTATATTGTCCCTTCTGTTATATATCTTTTCCTAGTAAGTAGTACAATATATTTGCAAATAATGGGAGTCTATACAGAGTTTTTAGTTAAATTTATATTCTTATTCCATATTTATTTATTTGTTTTTAGCCCCTGGAATATATTCAAGTCTTAAGAGGATACATCCAGTTGACTGAATATCATTTTTCTTTCCCTAGAATAATGATACTAATTAAAGCCATAGCTTTTCTTTGTTGTTTTCTAAATCATGCTTATGTTTCTTTCTAGATTTTCCCTAATGAATAGAAAAAAGAAAATTATTTTCAGATTGGCAAATAGCAATAATGGCTTCCACACTCTATTTAGTACTTGCTACATATATTTATCATTTTGTGCATGTAAGCATAGTATTTACAGTTAATTATTTAGAACAGTAGGTTGCTCCCTCCCCTAAACAGAATGAACTAATTTAAATTTGCCTTCTAACTAGAAACAACTGTTAATAATATGGAAATGTAATGAATTTAAGACAAAAATCTTTCAAGAAACTATTTCCATTATAGTCACATAATAGTCTTTAAAAATCGCTACATTTCAGAATTCTTTGGTAATGGAGGAAACAAGCCATTATAATTTCATGTAATCATGCAGCTTTTCTAAATAGTTTTTGACTGTGACAGGTCATTTTTAATCCAGCTAGCTGTTTACATTATATTAATGTGAAAACTCAACTGCAAATTCGTAAGCGGTTGGTGCTGAAATAATGTCTGCGTAAATAGCTTGTTTCTTGATTCACCAGTAAAATAATTTTAATCAGTTTATTGCCTACATCAATGTTCACTAACAGCAGGACAGTGCTGATGTTAATAAGTACAGTTAACTTTTTATCAGTCTATCTTCTGCATTGGTTCCTGGAACATGTGCAAGAATTGGGCACCTAAAACTTTGTCTCAACATGGCCAGGTCAGAGAGGAAAAGTAAGGTTAGGAAGAATTCTGGTCAAGAATTAGGCAATACCATCCCTGAAATTTTAATAACTACAACAGCTTGTCAGGAGGAAAAAGACAAGAAGGCACGTTATGGTTTAGATCTAAACACTTGTGAGCTCAGAGATGGGGCGAGGGCATGGGGAGCTGTAGTCACCACTGGATTCATCCACTGAGGAGTCTGGCAGTTGTGTGTGCTGTTGGGACATGGTGCCTGGGTAGAGGTGGGTCACTGGGAACATAACTTGGTGGATCTCCCTCCTCAGTGTCTCGTGTCTCTCTGCTTCCTGACACCATGATGTGAGCGATCTTCCTTCGTGCCATGCCCTTCCACTGTGTCCATTCTGCATTTGAGCCTTCAGACCATGTGGTAAAACTTTTGAAACTGTGATCCAAAATAAATCTCTCACCCTCTGGTTTGTGTCTAGATGTCCCCCCAAAGCCTCATGTGGTAAGAGATAGCTGGATCTAGAGTGTGTGGTTACTAAATTAATCTATTGATCGGTTTGGCATGGTTCTGCTGGGATCAAGGATGTGTAACTAAATTTAAAGGTGGGAGTGCTACCCGCCCTAAGGACAGGTAGCCTAGATAAAAGATACAGGAAGAAGCTAATTAGCTGCTTGTTTGCTTTGCTTATTTGCATACATTCCTTGGATTCCTCACTTTATTTTGCTGCCGGTTGCTGCCGGTCCGACACACCGGCCCGCCCTGCCTCTGCCATGCCGGTCCGCCCTGCCTCGGACCCAGGGAACTATAGACTGAAACCTCTCCAGACTGTGAGCTAATAAACCTTTCTTCCTCTAACTTTGGGTGTCGGGTATTCTGTCCCAACAATGAGAGAAAAGTAACTAAAACACCCTCTAATCTGTGGGTGTCTGGTGTTTTCTCTTAGAGACAAGAAGGTGACCAATATAATATTAATAGTTCTAAGGAGAATGTTACCCCTGAAAATAATTTGGATCCTGATAGGTACATTACTTTGCGCTTTTAGTTGGAGGTGAGAAAAGCCACAGATGTGCCTAGGCATATGCATATGCTCATTGGGAAAATCCTATTTACCATCCTGTACTGAAATTGTCCAATTAATCAGTCTGTCTCCTCACTGCATTGCAACTTAAGACATAGCCCCTGTTATTTTACATTGTTTTATCTCTCATTTCAACTTCTGTGCCTAGCAGGTAGTTGTGGATGGGAATACATTGGCAGTTCTGAGACAAATGAAAATCAAGAAGATAAAGAACATTTTCTTCTCTGTAATTTAGAAAAATAATGCTTAAGAACTTCAGCAATTCTCCATGGTCCTTAATTGGTAGAATGAAAGCAACATCACTAGATGGAAAGAGCGCCAGGAATCTAGGTCACATCACCTGAGTTCTCTCTGTCATGTCACTTCTCTTGCCTCTTCTGTGTGGAGTATCATCGCAAGTGCTCTGGGCACCAAATATTTTATTCATTTAAATATTTTTAAATAGACAGTGTCAATTAGACCTTGTAGAATTTGGCATTTGTATAAACACAGATAAATATGAGAAGTTCTGACATCCATGTGTTCCTTAAAGCTGGCATAATGAAGTGGAACAGTGGCTGTGAATTCAAGGTTCACCTAAATTCCCACGAACCAACATCCTGATGTTGGGAAGGTTACCTCATTCGTTAATATTCCAGCATTCGCTCCTACACTGGTACAATATTCTACTAATAACAACGCTTATTGAGAGAAAGGTGTGTTTTTCAGCCTGCTTTCTCCATAGTAAAGAATGCATGAGACCCAGTGTAAAATTTAGTATCTCAGAATTTAGAAAAGAGAAACATTATACAGTGTTCGACTTGCATGGTTACGATTAGAACTTAAAGAACTAGTTTAACTTGAGAACCAGAACAAAAGTTAAAAAGGAATCATAAGTGTTAAATCTTAATTTTGAAGTAAGAAATCTTAGACCGTATCTAGCCTCTTATATTCACATTGAAGGGAAATTAGGCAAAAGTCATCTCTGTCACTCTTGCTGTGTCAGACACAACGTGACGGTTTAGGGCGATAAAATATCCATGTGTTACGCTTACACGTGCTGGTTCACACTGTGACGGGAGACAGTAGGAAGGGCAGAGGAGCTCATCCGCACTTTAGGATGTCGGAGCGCAGGTGGGAAGAATTCAGACCTGGCGTTCCCTCAGAGCCAAGGAGGACACAATGGTGGGCTTAGCCCACGATGCAGCCTGGCGTGTCTGCCTGTGGCATTTCCACCTGGCTTTTCCAATGGGTTAGACCACCGTGGATGCTGGTTCTGATGTCCCACAGAGGGCGATGAGTCCAAGAAACTGTAAAAATTTCATTCGAAGGTCGTAGTGTTCGTCCAAGATGAAAGTGGTGTGACCCTTTCCGATCTATCAAACAGACAAATAGTGTTATTTTTCTGCATTTTACTGGTCACAAACAGGTGGGTTCAAATTCAAGAGGTAGGAATACAGGTATCATCTCAAATTATTGACAGTGGTAATCAACTTTCAACAGTCAATGAGCACATAAACTAAATCAAATCTATCTTAATTGTTTTAAATTCAAATGCAAGCATTGTATCACCCATAACAAATAATAAAGCTTTACTAAAAACATCTGTCTAATGTTTTTAAACTGAAGTTTAAAGCAGAATTTAAGCCTTTTTAAAAGTGTACATTTTCTTTTTTATATTATTCTTCTGGGAACTTTCTTGAGTGACCTTGCTTCGGTCTTGTTCTTAAGCAGCTCTCTAAACTTTGATCCAACACTTTCTATTAATTCAAAATCTGTGGGGCTATCTGAACTGGTTCATGAACAGCTCCAATTCCTTGAACATTAATAACCCTTCTAGTCAGAGCCTACATTAATAGTCTTTCTAACAGAGACGTGCCTTTCCACTTACAGACTTGAAAAGCTCCAATAATGTTTTAGGAGCTAAAAGTCAGGTGAGAAGAAATATATCATCAAGTGATTGCTGCCTTGAAATTGCCCAGTAGGATACAAGATTTCTGATAAAATGTCTGAAGTTAATTGCACATTTTTATCCCTCTTTACGAAGAAAGGTAGCGGTACCTACAGCAGGTTAATACTTCCACTCGAGAGCTAAATAAAAGGAAAATCTTTCTGAACTTGGCAAAGTACAGCAATTAATTTAGTCTGTTAGGGTATAAATTAAATGTACAGCTACTAGTTAGATTATGGAGGAAAAAACTCAAGTCATTCTCAAACTGCACTGTGGTGCTTACTATACTGCAGATCAATTGGGAAGTCTTTCACTGAATTAAAATTCATCTTTATCCCTTTAAACCCTATAAACACTTAAAGTCCCGTTTAAAAGTCAACTCTCATAGGACACCGTTCACATTAATCCTAGCTGGTAGTGACTTTGCTTCTTATACCTTCATTTTCCAAACCATGCATGACTCTTGTCATATACTTCCTTGTGTTGTAGCTATTTTGCGCATGTATTTAATTTCATTTGTAACACTTGATGTCACTCTATACAGTTACCAGTTCTGTAGGGTATAAAATACAGTAGCTTAGTGGAAGAAATGCTTTTAAAATGCATTTGAAATGAACAGCTATAGTCTTTTGTTTACAAAAAAGTAGACAAATTGTTAAACGATGTCCTCTATCATAGATAATACAACAAAGATCACTTCTAGGTGTCTCCTTCATGAACAAACTCATCTACCTTCCTTCCTTTCCATACATAATGTACATCTACACTCATATTTATAAACACAAATTTTCTAACATTTATGCTTAATTTTTCTACAAAAAGCACATAAAAATATGATATACAGGTAAACATATAGCTATACAATTAACCAGCCTATTTTAAAATTCAATTTAATATAAAGAGTTTTTTATTTTGCTTTATAAGAAATAGACTGAGTCCAAAATTGCCTTCTGTGAGCATCAGTGAGATATTTCTTTAGTTCATTCAAAAGAGGTGGGTGAAAAAAATATGTTCTTTTCAAATTGCTGCTTCTGTGTTAAAGGTTTTACTGATATTTCCCTTTAGGATTTGCCTAAACTGAAGCAACTTCGAGAGAAATGATTTTTCTGAAAACCTTCTGCTCCTGGTTCTTCTATTTACCTGTAACTCCTTTTTGGCCTTCTCATTTTACCATTTCTTAACTCTTATCTTGACTTCGAAGAGAAACCTGTTCCCACGAAAATAGCCAAGTGCGAAATACTAGTTGAAAATTACTGTTGTGCATTACAGATCTAGAAAACTTGACTCCTCAAGAACAAATAAACGTCAAAGAATTGAGGAATTTTTTTCTATCTCTTGATAAATCTTGTACACAATTTTAAAAATTGGTAAACTTAGTATATGAAATGAACTGTTAACAATTGTGCAATGCATAAAACATATAGCTTACAGAATAACAGTTAAAAATGGCTTCCTTTTATATATCCAGTAACTAATATTCTACCAACATGTATTAAAATTTCTCCAGGGTGTGGAGAATATGGTAGAGTGATTAAATATATTGTTTTACATGAAATTCACAACAGAGTTTATGGTAAATAAAATCGTCATGAATATATCAAATTCTTAATCTTAGATTTTGTGTTATAAAATTCCAATCTCAGATCTATAACCTACGGCAAGACACTGGGTCATTACTTAATATCTCTGTTTTGTGATCTAAAGTACCACAAAGACATTTATGCCATCCATTACTAATCAGAGATAAAAAAGCAGTATATGTGCTTGAGTGTGTCTACAAATACCCACATACACTCACACACACCGGGACACATTGCCACACTCACACACGCAAAGACAGAGGCGTCTGACCTCTCCTCTCTCCCTCTTTCTTCCCTTCATTCTATGAGTGTGTTCATCATTATCCCAGAGATATTTTCTATAATAACTGTAATTCACTCTCTTTTACTTGTTTCCTACAAATATTGAGTTCTCTCACTCTCCATTTATCTTTTTCTTTCATGTCTCTCTGTATGTCTGTCTACATGTCTGTCATTATTTTTTCTTTTTTTTTTTTAGTTTAGAATATCATCCCTAAAAATCTGCAATATGACCAAAGTATTCATAAGTCCCTTACATTATAGTATTTCCATTTCATTCTATTTTACATAAATTGCTAATAAAAATCTTTCTCAGTCTCTATCATTATCGCATAATTTAATTCCCATAGTAATGTTGCATTAGTGAAGCTTACTGAAAAATAAGATTCTGTATAAAAGATCATGAGGCTGTAAGACGTTTAATAATTCCATTTCCTTTACTACATGTTAGGGAGAATTATCTCTACTTCTAAAAGTTTCAAAATTAAAATATGACTATAAATAAGAATCTTTTAAAAATTTTCAAATAATATTTGTACATATGTAGAGATGTTGTAATGAAATAAACAATCCTCACCTGGCTAACACCTTTCCCATACTCTCAATTTATCGTTCTCTTTTTCTTCATGCTCTGTCCCTAGCCATATGTTGGAAATTAGCACCAAGCAAATTTCTTACATATTACTATTGGCTTTTTTAAACTGAAATACTTTACTACTCATTGATATATAATGTAATGAGATATCTTTAATAAAAAGAACTAAAGGTTTACTGGTTCTTCACCTCCATTTGCTAATGCAATGGAGGTGATTATCTAACAATTGTTCCTTGGTATGCCAAAAAACTCTCTGATTATCTAACAATTGTTCCTTGGTATGCCAAGAAAGATATTTCATGCCTATTTATAGATAAATTTTCCAACCAGGGCCCTTAATAGTCTGTAGCTCTGGCTGGCATCATTGCATTTCCTGCTATTCCTCTGGCTATCCTGGCTGTACTCTTTCTGTGCTGCACATGGGGCCCCTTTCAGTTCTCCAATGGAAGAAATTAGCGCTATCTTTGGAGAACTCACCATACCCTCTCCAGTCACCTTGCATGATCATTGCTCTGTAGGTCTAGATGATTTGTAGGAGCTGATTTCACCTCTACATCTAGAGGGGAGCCCATAAAAACACCAGCCACCCCATGCCAACATGTTTAACCCATCCATAACCATGTTTATTTTTAAATTGCATATATTTAAGTGTACATCTTGTTTTGATACATATATATTATATATACTTATGTAGTGAATGTTAAGTAAATTAAAATATTCATCATTCATGTGGTTACCTTTTGTGAGTATATGTGGAAAGAGCATATAACATCTATTCTTTTAGCAAGTTTTCAGAACACAATACAATATAAACAAATCATCATTAAAATCGACATATGATTAACTATCATCCTCATAATACATGTTAGATCTCTAGATTTATTCACCTTACATAACTGTAACTTTGTATACTTTGACCTGTATCACCCTATTTCCATATCCTCCTTGCCCTTTATAGCCATGTTTCTACTCCTTGTTTCTCCCTATTTTACATTTTTTTTAAAGATTCCATTTATAAGTGATATCATGCATTTGTCTTTCTGTGTTTGGCCTTTTGAATTTAGCATAATGTCTCACGTGATCATCCATGTTGTAAAAGGATTTTCTTCCTTTTTTAGGGCAAAATAATCTCACACCATGTGTATATGCTCAGTTGCTCTATCTGATCATCATAGAGGCAGATCGCCTTTTTAGAGGCCGACAGTTTCTACCCCTGGGCCTTTGCCACAATGTGGACTGAAATATTTCCATTTCAGCTGAGTGAGAACTTGGAAAGACCACAGGCTGAATCTGCCGGTGGTGGCCAGAAGTGAAACTAACTGAGGAAAGCAGAGACAAGCACTCAAGACTAAATCCTTATACTTTGATTCTTCGAAATTATAATTTCCAGTTCTATGTACCATTTTTTTCATTTTGTTAAAAAGTTAATTTGATTTTGTGTATGACTTTGAACTAAAATAATCCTAAAACTCAATTGCCGTACTGTCATAGTTCTACCATTCATTATATCTAAGGATACCTTCAGAAAGGATGCAAAAATAGTATTTTTTCCCCATATAGATGAATATTCAGAGTGTTATTTTTACTTTAAACTTATACAGACTCAGACAAAACAGTTCTGTCAAATTTCTCTTACACTTTCATGTCAGGGACACAGATATGTACCCAAGACCTAGATAGTTTGGGGTTCCTTTTATGAAGAGAAGTTTTAGGACAATTTTCAGATTGTCCTAAAAGTAATGTTTTTCAGTGCTTCGATTAGTTATCTTTAAGTGCTTTCTAGTCTTATGGGCATCCCTCATGAATTTGTTCAATATATACTACACATTACAGAGTTTCAGTTACTATTTAATGAAACGCCACATCCTCTACATTTTGCTGAATATACTAGAATCATTCTCATACACTTAACTATGTTGTTTGTATCTCTACACTATTGCATGTGCTTTTTCTGCTACATAAATTAAATCTCTATACTGTTCTGTACCTTAGGCTATCTACTTAAATTTAAATTAATATAATTAATTATAAATCAATTAAAATAACAAATTCTCCCCTTCATGTGTCACATATAAATTGCTCAATAGCCATAGTGGCATATAATATTTTGGCAGCAGTGTTATAGAAAATATCATCATTGTAGAACTTCCTGTTGGATAAAGCAACTCCAGACCTTCGTATAGAACCCAGTTTCGAATAAAATTTAGAAATGACAATTGAAATGCAAATGCCCATGTTGCACATCACATTCACTAAGCCAGATTTTCCAGGTAGTGGCAAATATTCTGAGATCCTTTATTGTTTGTAAAGAAAGAAATTTTGCTATGGATATGATGCTACTGCTGCTGAGGTTTGTTTAAAAATGATGCCAAGGACATGGTGTGACTCACCAGAACTCAGACTTCACTTCCTTTTAAATAGGTAGTTTGGTATAAATTAAACAGATAGTTTAATAAATAGTCTAACTGGATCTTGTTAATTATTTGGTGATCTCTAAGGTGCCTTCCCTGTCACTCTCCTTCTGTATTCAAACACAGTTTGTTACTACACAAAAATTAACATCTAAATACCATCAACATGTTTTTAATAGACTAATTTGGTATTGTGTTATAACCTTGGGTGAGGCATTTAGTCTCTTGCATCATTTCTTCACCTGTAAATAAATGGCAAGTGACGATAAATTATTTTTAAGCTTGAAAATTTGACTCTAAACATCGTTTTTCTTGATAGCTATTACTATTCTGCCCTTTACTTTTTAAAAAGTCATACTTTCAAATTTAATTGATTGATTATTTCATTAGAACATGGATTATTTCTAGTGATAAATGGTATGTTCTTAGAAAGAAAGCATAGCTATAATTACAACTAAATAAAATAAAATAAAATAAGGGATAAAATTCAAAATAAAGGAGTGAGGGAGAAAAAAATTGAAGAGATAGAATTTTACTGTGTAGTCTACAATTTTCCATCTTCTCTTTCCCATTATAGTAATGAACAAAATACAGTTTTCTTCCTCTTTAAGATAATAACTCCAAAGATGGCTACTAATAAAAGAATGGTGATTTTGATGATTATCATCCCATGTGTATCTTACTGGTTTTTTCTGCTTGATAACTGAAGTCAGAGAACAGGAAAAAAAAAAAAAAAAGACTGATACTTTATAGAAAATGTGAAAACATAAAAATTAAAAAAAGAATTTCTTTAAATGAATTCATTAAATTCGTTCATTCCTTTAAATGAATCCATGAAATACTGAATTCCTTGTAAATAGTTCATTTGTTTAGATCTATAATGTACAAACTATTCTCACACAGATTCCCCAGAATTAAGCCAGACTTTATGAGTGGGTTAAGGCCAGAGACCTCCAAAGCACCTTCATATGTCAGAACAGACCCAAGTTTGCCATTCCCCAGCCCACCCACACTTCTAACCAACTCACTAAAAATTGAGAGGGATTCTCATTACTCCCTTAGATTTGACAGTTCAGCAGAACAATTCAGAACCCTCCAAAATTGCTATATTTAACAATTAAGTTTAATTAAAGCAAAATGCCCCTCAAAGCAAAAAAAAAAAAATAAATAAGGAGCAGTGAAAAGAATGGATGGTTAAAATGAGGTCTAGGGGGGTCTTAAATTTGAAGCTTCCATGTTCTCTCCCCTTGAAGTCAGGATGCACCATTACCCTCCATGCATATCGGTGTCAAGCAATATGTTCAGAACAGTGTTAGGGGAAAGCTCACTTGAACATCTGTTTCCAGAGATTTTATCGAGGTTCCATTATATAGACATGGTTTATTAAACCACTGGCCTTGTGATTGAACCCAATCTTCAACCCTTTTCTCCATTTTAAAACTCACACTGTTAGCACATAATTTACACCTCCCATCTCTAATCACAGAGCTCATTTGACATGGCCAACACCCAAACTGAGGCATGTAATTAGCATAACTCAGGCACCATTCCAGGGATCCATCATAAGTAACAAAAATACTCCGCTCACTCAGGAATTTCAATGGTTTCTAGAACAAAAGACGAAAGACAAAGAAATCGTTACATGACGGAGGAAATGGTGATTTGATTTAATTATATCAGTATATGTTTTGTTAGAACCTGTTAGGAATTTATTTGGAGGACAACCTAAGTGCAATTACATTGTGTAATGTTAAGTTTATATATATATATATATATAAAGACAACAAACATTGTTAAGAGACATTTGCCACATTCTGTGGCACAAATATAAAGTCACAGAATTGCCATTTCTAAGGAGGTGTTGGAAAGAAGAGAACGTGATCCCAGCATTTTGTCTGTGCTCACTCAGCACGTCACTGGCCAGCAGCACTGTGGAGTTGCAAACTTGATTCATGTATTTTTTTATATACTTCAATGTTTTAACTTATAAGAATAGACATTAATCCACCTATATTTTAACTCAGCAATTTCCTTCCCGAATAACAGTTTATGATTCAACTGGATTTTAACCAGTTTTATAAGTTATGTTTTTGATTCTACTTTGCAGTAAGATAGCTGGAAATCAGCATCTATGATATTGATCCAGCTTCTTTTCTTGCAATACTAAACACTTACTGTTTAGTTTATAGCTCTAATAAACCAGAGCTCCGGCTTCTAATCGTTACATGTGTTTCTGAATAACACAGAAGGGTTTTTTTGTCTGCTGAGGATGATCGTTTATATTTTGTGTTGTGTGGGGAAAAAAAGGGACGGAATTTGCCTTCAAATGACCAGTTCTGGAAGAGTGGAAACTTTGAAACTAAAGTTGTTAAAATGGATATGAAAAGAAACAAGAGAAAGATGTAAACTACTAGAACACTCCTGACGTAACTTTGTAGCAACTGTTCAAATGGCTTTTGTCTTCCAGATCCCTACCTTATCATCGGTACTTCTTCTACACTGTTTCTCTCTTTCAGTTATATCTGCTTTTACATTTTTTGCTAAAATGAACTCTCTGCCTTCATCATTGCTTAAGATTTCTTTTGAAATTTTCATATTTATTTTCTTCAATGTATCTATTTTAATTTGGCCATTGTTTCAGTTTTAAACACCAGTACAGAGGGTGATGTACAGATGTTTTTTAGGCAGGATTGGCAGTTAAGTCAATAGACTTCCGAATAAAGCACATCACCCTTTGTGATGTGAGTATTCCTTATCGAATCACCTGAAGGCCTTAAGAGCACAGAATGAAGTCACCAGAGAAGGTTGTCTTAAGATTACCTTTGGACCTTAGCTGCCACATCAGCTCTTCCCAGGTCCCCAACCTGTCAACCCGTGGGCACATTCCACATGCACCAGACCCACAATCGTGTGATCCAGCTCATTAAAATAAATCTTTAAATATGAATAGACCTATGTATCCTATTGTTGTGTTTCTCTGTAGAACTCTAATACCACGTCTTTGATAATTCCAATTTATTTCATTAGCAGTACAGCAATACAAATACTCAAAGACAAGGACAAGGTAATACTTTAACAGGTAAGACAAGCCTATGTACACATAGCTAAAACTACCTATCCGGCAACCGGGACCAAATCCATCCCTTATTTGAAAAGACATTTTAATTTCCCTTTAAGAATACTCCAATAGAACAAAAAGGTATATACTCCTCTAAAGGATGACATTTAATCTAAATGCAGCGTGAATATGTCAATATGAACATGTATATATGATGTACAACATCTGTGAAGAAATAAGAACATTTCTAAAAATGGCAAAAAATGCTGTGAATTTGTAAAATGGTACAAGCACAATTTTCTACCCTTCATCAGTTCACTTGGATTATCTGAAGCACCTCATTGTCTGCCAGCTGTCAGACGTATTTTTAATTAGGCACTAATGGTGTAATATATGTATGTAAACCGTTTAAATCGTGTTCCAGTTTGCAAGGACATCTGTGAGGTGGAAAGTGAAAATCCTTGATCTTTGCCAGACGTTACAAATTATAAAACTATAAAACATGAAACTCAGGTACTCAGAATGACTCAATTTAAAACAAGGGAGGATGCTATTAAGAAGGTTAAAAAGGACATTTTACTCTACTTAGTAGAAAATAAATGGTTTCTTTTCTTCCAGTTTTTCTCTGAAGTTATATTTTACACTGTTTTATTGCTTCAATGAAATATAAAAGTAAGTATCATTAAGTATTTTAACATGCTTGAAACAGACTTGAATAGAGTGTTGGAAGCAAGTATGTTTTTGTATCAATTTAACAAGTATTGTATTATTGCATGTATAGTTTTAAATATATTGATTGATACAACCATTACACTTATTTATGGGTTACAATGTGATGTTTCACTTCATTCAATGATCAAATTAAGGTGATTAGCATATACATCACTTTATTGATTATTTCGTTGGATAGAGAACATTCGAAATCCTCTCTTCTAGCTACTTTGAAGTAGAAAATGCATTATTGTTAATGGAAGTTATCTTACTGTGCATATAGTATTAAGAGTTTGGCTCAGATCAAAAGAAAACAACTCTGTTACATTAAAAATCTTGCATGCAGTAGATTCGACAATGTTTTTTACTTAAGTTTAATTTGAAGATTATTTGCAAGTACTTAGAGAGGTGGATATGTATGTAAAGAACTTTAGTTATTCATGCACAATGTCAAAATAGCCATTGTCTCTTTTGGGGTGTTTTGTGGTGTGCAGTGTAGGATTAGTACACCTGAGACCTGGATAAAGGTAGAAAAGGAGCCATATTATTGTTCTTAATTACACACTTTTTAATTTATTTTTTAAATTTTATTTTAATTGTACATTTTAGCTGTACATAGTGATAACACATGGTATATCTTGTCGCTTCTTTTTTTCCATTCCCCTCCCCTCCCTTCATCCCCTCCTCCCTCCTTATTTACTAATTACGCATTTTTATGATTCAATTCCATCTTTCTATACTCACAAACATTCCCAGCTAGTAGTAATTTATAAAGAAGTTTTATTTCTAGTAGCTAACGATAAAGGGTTTGCTTTTGCTTCTATGTTTATAAAATATCCCATCTGTCTTAGTCACTTCCTTCCTGCAGAGACAACATATCTGATACCCAGAACTTAAAGGAGAAGAGGTTTATTTGGCTGTTTCAGAAGCTTCATTCCATGTTTGCCAGGGTCAAGCCCAGAAACGGCCTGGCGAAGAGCCAGCCTCGGAAGGAAACTGCTCATAGCATGGCAGCCAGGAAGCAGAGAGAGAAGGAAGAAGCTGGCAAGGGAGGCGGATGCTTCAGGTCACGCCTCAGGGACCTGCCTTTTCTGACCAGGCGCCGGCTCCCAAGAGCGCACTCAGC